>JAJAGP010000283.1:423241-441413 GCA_025084515.1 Ancistrus triradiatus | reverse complement strand
CTTTTTGAGTCTTGGTCCTCCCAAGGTTTCTTCCTAGAACTAGGGAGTTTTTCCTTGCCACTGTCGCCCTAGGCTTGCTCAATTTGAGATTGGACGTAGTTATTAGGAGATAATCTAAACCTGTAAAGTTGCTTTGAGACAATGCTCCATTGTAAAAAGCGCTATATAAATAAATCTGACTTGACTTGACTTGACATGGCACATTATCCTGCTGGAAGTAATCATCAGAAGATGGTACACTGTGGTCATAAAGGGATAGACATGATCAGCAACAATACTCAGGTAGGTTGTGGCATTTAAGTGATGCTCAGTTGCTATTAAGGGGCCCAAAGTGTTGCAAGAAGTTACACCACTACCATCAGCCTGGAAGGTTGACACAAGGCAGGATGGATCATGTTGTTCATGCCAAATTCTGACCCTACCAGTCAAATATGGAAGAAGAAATTGAGACTCATCAAACCAGGCACCAGTTTTTGCAGATTCCTTTTGTCCAATTTTGAACCTGTGTGATCTATAGCCTCAGTTGCATGTTCTTAGCTGACAAGAGTGGTACCCAGTCTGGTCTTCTACTGCTGTCTGTGGACCATCTGCTACAAGGTTTGTGTTCAGAGATGAGCTTCTGCATACTTCAGTTGTAACCAGTAGTTATTTGAGTTACTGTTGCCTTTCTAGAGGCTCTCTAGAGTCTGACCATTCTCCTCTGTCCTCTGTCATCAACAAGGCATTTTTCAGAGAACTGCCACTCACTGGATATTTTCTCTTTTTCAGACCATTCTATGTAAAGCCTACAGATGGCTGTGAGTGAAAATCCCAGTATATCAGCAGTTTCTGCAATACTCAGACCAGCCCATCTAGCAGCAACAACCATGCCACATTCAAAGTAACTAAAATGAAGTTTCTTCGCCATTCTTATGCTCAAATTTCAGCAGGTCGCCTTGAACATGTCAACATGCCTAAATGCATTGAGTTGCTGGAATGTGATCAGCTGCATTAACAAACAGTTCAACTGGTGTACTTAAAGTGCGGTCTGTGCTCTAGTCTGTATGTTGACACTTTTCAGGCACAGTCAATCCCTGCTTTCTGACTATAGCATGGATAACAAATATGGTATAAGAATTGTATAATGAGAAACTATTTCAATTGTATGTTTTATAGAAAAAGTCTTGAAAAAATATGTTCCTATATATTCATATAAAGCAGATTACTTTCAGTGATGTTAGTAGTGCAAGAGAATTCTGATTGGCCATCTTGCCTGGTTTTGCTTTTCTGAATGCGTAGTATAGATAAGAATCCATTCAGAACACAATCTACTTGCACAATTTCTGATCACCTTTCGTTATAATGTGGCAGTGGTTCACATAGCAGATTAGGTGATGAAAACAGCCCATACAAGGCACTCGTATGGCAGTACAGCAGCATTTCACTAGCCCTCCACCATGGTGGCAGTAGTTAAGAGTCCCGACAGTGCCTTCAGTTCTGGTTAGGCATTGTACAGGTACGACTGGTTGTGTCCGAGTGAGAGCAGAGGCTGAACGGGGGCTGCAACAGTGAACTTAAAGCAGCAGCAAACCCTAGAGCAGCAGTACACAAAAGATTTAGACTCCAGCATAGGTTGCACTATTACACCTAATAAACAAAAAAAATAACCGTAATCAAATCATTCCTCTGACTCGTTTGGCTTCGTTTTAGGTGCCCCCTAAACCTTTACATAGAAACTCAAAGAAATACAGTACACAGAAATAAAGTGGCATAGAGGTCTTTGCACCTCTATCCAAGTCCTCCAGGTAGTTTCTTACCTCCAGAAATCACACCAGTAAGTTTATTTGATACTCTATCACACTCCTACATGTATATGTGCCCTGTGTTGGCCTGATGCCCTGTTCAGTGCATATTCCCAACTGGTGTCAGCGTTTCATGGATAAATTATGATAAATCAGTAAACAAAAATAATAAACAATGAACACAGACAGATTCCTGGAGTAAGTGTGACAACTTGAGAACAAGTTTGGGTTTATCAAAACAATCGTTTCTGAATGTGAAGCAATAACATGAATATCAGTCATTATCTTTTAATTTAGACATTCAAATCGTCATACTTTGGTTAGCGCTTGCTTTTCAATAAGAAAGCAAATTAGATTTAGACAACTGTACATCATTTACATTTCACTTTACAATATGGTACATCTTTTACATAAGCTTTCAGTCTGTAGTGTTAGAGATAAGAACTGGATATCTGGTTCCTGAAGTACTGTACGAAGATCTCAGGATGTCCTCTGTAGAACTGTCCTAACAATCTGCGCTTCTCCTTCACTGAGAATCGCGGACTCTCATGAATGGTTCGGAGCAAAGCGAAGAGCTCCTCTTTGGTGGTCTTCTGAACCGTCTCCATGTACATGCTCCCACTGAGGCGTCTACAGTAAGAAGGTGCTGAAAGTGAAAGCAGTCCAGTGTCACATTTTAAGGTTATGGAGATATGAAAGCAATATTCCACTGGGAATCAGTTTGTATTACGTTTTATTTTATTTAGAGAGCTTATGTCATTGTGTTGATGTATGTGCATCCAAATGCACTGAGAAAGCACTGAGAATGCAGTGAGAATACACTTTTTTCCTTCCAGCACTCTACAGTGGTGCTTGAAAGTTTGTGAAGCCTTTAAAATTTTATATATTTCTGCATAAATATGACCAAAAACAACATAAGATTTTCACACAAGTCCTAAAAGTAGATAAAAAGAGAACCCAGTTAAACAAAGGAGACAAAAATATTACACTTGGTAAATTATTTATTGAGGAAAATGATCCAATATTACATATATTTGTGAGTGGCAAAAGTATGTGAACCTTTGCTTTCAGTATCTGGTATGACCCCCTAGAATGCAGCGTTTTCCTTTCTCCAAACATAACGCTTTTCTTTTAAACCAAAAAGTTCAATTTTGGTCTCATCCATCCACAAAACATTCTTCCAATAGCCTCCTGGCTTGTCCACGTGATCTTTAGCAAACTGCAGACAAGCCGCAATGTTCTTTTTGGAGAGCAGTGGCTTTCTCCTTGCAACCATGCCATGCACACCATTGTTGTTCAGTGTTGTTCTGAACATTAGCCAATGTGAGAGAGGCCTTCAGTTGCTTAGAAGTTACCCTGGGATCCTTTATGACTTCATCAACTATTACACGCCTTGCTCTTGGAGTGATCTTTGTTAGTCGACCACTCCTGGGGAGGGTAACGATGGTCTTGGATTTCGTCCATTTGTACACAATCTGTCTGATTGTGGATTGGTAGAGTGGACTCTTTTTTTCGTCCTCAGAATTCTCAGAAATCCTCAGAAATCTTACATCCTCAGAAATCTCCTTTGTTTGTGCCATGATCCACTTCCACAAACATGTTGTGAAGAGCAGACTTTGATAGATCCCTGTTATTTAAATAAAACAGGGTGGCCACTCACACCTGATTATCATCCCATTGATTGAAAACACCTGACTAATATCACCTTCAAATTAACTGCTAATCCTAGAGGTTCACATACTTTTGCCAGTCACTCATATGTAATGTTGGATCATTTTCCTAAATAAATAAATGCCCAAGTATAATATTTTTGTCTCATTTGTTTAACTGGGTTCTCTTTATCTACTGTTAGGACTTGTGTGAAAATCTGATGTTGTTTCATCATAGAAATATAGAAAAATTCTAAAGGTTTCCCACACTTTCAAGCACCACACATTACAAAGGCATGGCTGTGAAAGAAGAGGGTTTGGGTACTGCACTGTCCTGTCCACAGTCTTGACCTGTCCCCAATAGAGAATGTGTGGAGAATTTTAAAACATGAAGACAATGACCCCATACTGTTGCACAATTTAAGACATGTTTGGAGGAAAAATGGGACAAAGTAACACCTGAATAACACCTAATTGCTTGGTCTCCTCTGTGCCAAAACACATTTTAAGTGTTGTGAGAAGGAATGGCAACATTACATGCAGGAATGGATGTTTATTAACAAATGAAATTAAGTTGACCAGACAAAACATAGAATAGGTTCATACTGTCTGCAATGAAAATGAAAAGTTATAGTAAATAGTTATAGTAAAGAAACACTGCATTTTTTTATTTGCAATTACCATACTGTCCCAACTTTTTCTGATTTGGGCTTGTACATGGGTGGCATAGTGGCGCAGTGATTAATGCTGTCGCCTCAGAATTCCAGGGCTAGGGTGTCTGGATGCCAGTGATGGGATACGTCATAACCTTTGATTTCGTCAAACTGAGCTGAAGTCTCATCTTTTCATTTTGTTCTGTAACTCAGAACCTCCTGCTATCATCTTTATCCAAGCTTCTCTTATTATAGGTACAGCATACCATGTCCAAGCTTCGAAAGTGCCATGTTTATCTGTAGCTTGCATAACAGAGAGCATAACTGAACTTTTTTTTTTGAGTGAGACGAACAGCATTCCTGTCTGGTCAGCCTTCTGCTTTACTAATTTTGCGACGCGTGTGGGATGGTCCGTTCAGTGCACCCTCAAAAAATAGTTTCTTCAAAAGAAAACAAAGTTTCAATTAGGGCTTGAAACCAAATTTGAGACTCTACCAATGGCATCACTGGTGCAGATCCACCATGCAAACCTGTAAAAGCATTCTTAATTAATCCTGCACTTACCCATAACAACATCGGGATCTTTGCCCTTGATGATGCTTGCCAGTTTGTCACTAACAAGCTTGTGTAAGGAAACGGGAATCTGGAAAACAACAATTACATATAATATAATGTCACTCTTTAGTCTGTAAATAAGTCTTTAGAACCCTTGGGAACATGGGTCACACAAAAATCCTTATTAAAAGTGGAACATTTACCATAGAGAGATTCTATGAAAACAGTGGGATGAAGATAAGCTTCCACAGATCAGATTAAAACTATGGCTCAAACAGAATATCCAAATCCAGTATAATGAAGGCAGAGTCAATTGCTGCATCATAAGCACTGCAGGTATAAGCTTCATGTTTTAATCCCACTTTTCCAGGTCTAGGTCTAGGTCGGGGTCGGGGTGTGGGGGTCTGGAGCCTCTTGGAGAACACAGGATGCAGGTGTAACATGGCATATTCATTCATTTTTATATAAGTTTAATCCAATTCAGCACCTCTCGTAACCATCTGCACAAGGTCTGAACCAACTCTAGACATGTACATATACATAAACACACACCCATACACACATCTCTCACTTGCTCACCATGGGACACTTTAGAAACACCACTTGTGTGCAATGTGGGAGGAAACAGGAGTACCCAGAGGATACCCAGACAGATATGGGAAGAACATGCAAACTCCATACAGGCGGGAGAATCCGGACCAGAGCCATGGATCTCTGGAGCCGTGAAACAACAGCGCCAACCACTGCACCACCTTGCCAATGATAGGCTGTATATACAGTACCTAGGGTACTATACAAAATAATGACAGAAAAAAATGAAACCTAAGCTAAATCAACATTGGCCAGGAAGTCTTTAAATTTAGATCTGTGTCAGTTCACTTGGGTAGTAGCTCAAACACCATCAACTCCATTTATTTGGAGGTGCCCAAACTTTGTGGAAGACATTTCCTAAAGTCATAACTTGGGTCATACTACAGTCCACTGTGAGCTTAAATACGTCTTTTGGTCCAGATGGTGATGTCTCCCTAAAGCAGTTCAAAAATAATGGGAAGGTTATGGGATCTGATACTCATTCTCTAATATGGCTCACCTTAAACAGATCCAGGTGATTATCAATCATGAACAGAACCAGAAGCGCCACCTTCCCTTTAGCCAGTTTGGTGCTGTACACAATGGCACTGGAGAATGCTCTCTTGACGGCCATCCTGTTCTCGATCTAAGGAACAAAAACAGCCATGCCATCTTATTAGCATGACCTGAACCTGAAAGTAACAGATGAGGCCAACAGAGGTTTTCCTAACTGTAGGAGAACAGTTGTTTCCATTGTTGAGGATGACGATCCTCAGTCAGAGATGTGTTAAGTATCATAATGACTAATAATAACAATAACAGGTATAAAAACATCTTGGCAAATTGTTAGCAGCTCTAACACACCTGACTGAATAATAATTCAAACACAAGTATAAAGCTACAGCCTCATTAATCCAAGTTTCTCTTATCTTTCACCTCTTTATGAAGCTTGAAATCATTTGGTCTGGCAGCCAGAGCCATGAAGCGAAGAAGCCTACGCATTTCCTCTCTACTGCGTGAGTCCTGGAGCTTCAGACAGAGCTGCAGAGCCTCAAGAGCCTGCTCCTGCTTCCCGTTAACTACACACACACACAAACACACACATTTAGCAGATGCCCTTAACCAGAGTGACATTCAGAGAGTTTGAACCCTGGACCTTCTGGTCCACAGTGCAGCACTTAAGCTGCTGCACCACCACAGTTCCCTACAACCCCCCCAATACACAAACTGTCCTTCATCTTCTTACCTTGCTTCATCCTGAAATATCATAAACCTTTCTGCACACTGTAATACATACATTACAATAAAGCATATATATAAAAACCCTAAAGGTCGGTATGTGCAGAACATTTGATATGATGAAGAGGTTTATTTTGTAAGATTTCAAAGCTTAATTGACATGACAAAAACTTATTGCCATGCAAAACTTGGAAAGTTGGATAAAGTTTCATTTTGTTCCCTGCAGAGGTTATCATAACATTGTTTCATTTTAATAATCAACAAAACCTACACTGACCAGGCATGCCCAAACTTTACAAGTATAAAGGTAATTCTATGGTAGACAGGTTTGCATTTTAAGCACTATTAAAGAAAAGTTAATTTTGGCATGATTTTTGTTTTATTTTGTCTGTTGCAGGTCATTACACACTAACTTCTTCACTCACTCACACAGTGAATTAAGAGCAGCCATTCCACCTAATTGCAAGTTTTTGGACGTGCAAGGTAACAGGAGCATGTGGAGTAAACCATAAACAATGAGAACATGCCAAACTCAACAGTCAGGAACCAGTGATAAGGATTGAATCTGAATCTCTTTACTCAAGCAACACTATTACTGACTGTTGTCTGTTTTATTCGTTCCCATCCCCTCTTTTTCTCCCAATTTGCCATGTCCAATTCCCCAGTCTGAATTAAGGAAGACAGCTACAGGCCAGCGAGTGACTCCACACAACTGACTACTGCTTCTCTTTACCAACAGGTGGCAGACCTCTACACAGAGAGTTAACAATAGACATAGTCTAAGCTTGGCATTTTCATTCATCATCGTTGCTTATTTCCTGACAGTTTGATGGGGCCATTCTTCCAGCGGTGGGGAGATGATCCCTTATTCAACATGGCCAATTGAGACTCGAGATGCCAAAACAAGTCTCCATGATAGAGGGCTAGCGTGCTTTTGGGTTACTTTTGCTTGCTAAAGAGGCTGACATCAAGCATGGTCGACTGCATTAATGTTAAGATTAGCAATTGGGTGGTGCAGTGGTCAAACACCTTAGCCCACCACCGTTAAATACGTTGTTGGTTGAATGTAAATAACAGGACAAAGAATTAGGACACAAATATAAATAAATAAGAAAATGTTTGGAACGGAGTGGAATGTGACAAAGCAAAGAGAAAAAAAAAGTTGGCAGAAAATAAAACAAAAAACAATAAGAAAGAAGAGTGAAGACAAAGATGAGTTACACAAAAAATAAGCCAAAAACATCATAAAGGATAAAGTACAGAAGAAAACAGACAAAATACAACATAAAGAAAACTAAAAAAATCACTAGGATTAAGAATAAGAAACATTCAGCATTGAACTGGTGCAGCTGGGTTATAATTATTAAAACCATTAGTCTAACCATCTGTACCCACAGACTTACCCTAACCAAACACCTCATGTTTACCTAACAACTCAGAGATGCCAGTGTGTACATCAAAGACATGGTTGGTGAACAGTGGAGGATAGTCTGTCTGGCCATAGTGCTTGATGAGGATTTCACAGAGCAGACGTTTATACTCATTTGTCTCTTCTGGACACTTGGCGAGCCCTCGGCTGACCTCCACCACCAGCTGATCAGGCAGGAACTCCAGACAGTCCACAGCTGCTGAGAGCCACTCATCTGCCCTGCAGAAAGAAACACAACCCTGATTAAATAAATAAAAAAAAACATATAATCCACATAAAGAGGACAAAAGGTTCAACAGGACTGTTGACCTACAGAGTGACGGCCATCTGGCTGTAAAGCCTTTTTAATAATTAGGCTTTTAAACAGACCTCATTAGACTCCTAGTTTATCTCTATGAAAAAACATTCAAACCAAATTTATCATAAGACGCTGAAAATAGGCTAGAATCACCATCAAACAGAAAAATAAAATGAACTGAAGAAGAAATTGGAAAACAAAAGACAATAAATAATAAAATAAAGATTAGAAAAGAATTAAGAGCAAAATAGATTCCATAGAATAAGAGAAACTATAGAATAAGTAAAATACGATGATGACTGAAGAAAAAAGATGTGTAAAAGAAGACATATCAGAAAGATATTACAAGAAATAAATAAGAACAGAAAGAAATAAAATGAAAAAAAAAAATCTCAAAAAAACCTCCAAGAAACAAACAAAAAAGTTGACAAAAATCATAATTAGGGATGCAAATGGGAAGATGCTGATATCTGACTTTACATGTAGATATCTGCCAATGCCGAAATACACTTTCATAACATATATAAATGCTAAATGCCCTATATTTAACATTATAATGTTCAGTACATTATAGAGGAATGTAAAATTTACACTCGTTGATCACTTTATTAGGTACGCCTCCTTGTTTCTACACCCATTGTTTATTTTATCTATTTCGCTTACCATGTAGACGCACTTTTTAGTTATACAATTACAGATTGTAGTCCATCTGTTTCTCTACATAGTGGTGCTTGAAAATTTGTGAATCCTTTATAATGTCCTATATTTCTGCATAAATATGACCTAAAAGTAGATAAAGAGAACCCAATTAAACAAATGAGACAAATATATTATACTTGGTCATTTATTTATTGAGGAAAATGATCCAATACTACATATTAGTGAGTGGCAAAAGTATGAACCTCTAGGATTAGCAGTTAAATGGAAGGTGAAACTAGAGTCAGGTGTTTTCAATCAATGGGATGACAATGAGGTGTGTGTGGACACCCTGTTTTATTTAAAAAACAGATCTATCAAAGTCTGCTCTTCACAACACGTTTGTGGAAGTGATTTCTGAGGACCTCAGAAAAAGAGCTGCTGATGCTCATCAGGCTGCAAAAGGTTACAAAACCACCAATCCACAATCAGACAGATTGTGTAAAATTGGTGGACATTCAAGACCATTGTTACCCTCCCCAGGAGTGGCCGACCAACAAAGATCAATCCAAGAGCAAGGCATGTAATAGTTGGCGAGGTCACACAAGACCCCAGGGTAACTTCTAAGCAACTGAAGGCCTCTCTCACATTGGCTAATGTTAATGTTCATGAGTCCACCATCAGAAGAACACTGAACAACAATGGTGTGCATGGCAGGGTTGCAAGGAGAAAGCCACTGCTCTCCAAAAAACATGCTGTTCGTCATCAGTTTGCTAAAGATCACGTGAACAAGCCAGAAGACTATTGGAAGAATGTTTTGTAAACATATGAGACCAAAATAGAACTTTTTGGTTTAAAAGAAAAGCGTTATGTTTGGAGAAAGGAAAACACTGCATTTCATCATAAGAACCTTATCCCATCTGTGAAACATGGTGATGGTAGTATCATGGTTTGGGACTGTTTTGCTCCATCTGGGCCAGGACGGCTTGCCATCATTGATGGAAAAATGAATTCTGAATGATATCAGAGAATTCTGAAGGAAAATGTCAGGACATCTGTCCATGAACTGAATCTCTAGAGAAGGTGGGTCATGCAGCAAGACAACGACCATAAGCACACAAGCCATTCTATCAAAGAATGGTTAAAGAAGAATAAAGTTAATGTTTTGTAATGGCCAATTCAAAGTCCTGACCTTAATCCAATTGAAATGCTGTGGAAGGACCCGAAGCGAGCAGTTAATCTGAAGAAACCCGCCAACATCCCAGAGCTGAAGCTGTTCTGTACGGAAAAATGGGCTAACATTCCCCCAAGCCGATGTGCAGGGCTGATCAACAGTTACAGGAAACATTTAGTTGCAGTTATTGCTGCACAGGGGTGTCACACCAGATACTGAAAGCAAAGGTTCACATACTTTTGCCACTCACGAATATGTAATATTGGATCATTTCCACAATAAACAAAAGACCAAGTATAATATTTTTGTCTCATTTGTTTAACTGGGTTCTCTTTATCCACGTTCAGGACTTGCGTGAAAATCTGATGACGTTTTAGGTGAACTCTAAAGGGTTCACAAACTTTCAAGCACCATTGTACTTTGTTAGTCCTCTTTACTCTGTTCTCTAATGGTCAGGACCCCCACAGTACCAGCACAGATACGGTACTATTTGGGTGGTGGATCATTCTCAACACTGCAGTGACACTGATGTGGTGGTGTGTTAGTGTGTGCTGAGCTGGTATAATTGGATCAGAGACAGCATGTACTAAAAATAGTACATCAACCAAAAATCTCCAGCTATCAGTATCCTGTAGCCAGTGTATTGTGAGCACTGATGAAGGATGGAACTGATAAAATGGACAATGAGTGAAGAAAAAGGAGGTTTATCTACTAAAGTGATAAGTGTTTGCATAGCATTTTAGATTTGAACCATAATAAAATTAACTAAAATGAAACTAATTTAAACTAATTAAACTAACTAATAAAATTAAAATTGTCTACTGGAAAAAAAATTGTTAGCCACATATAGCTGTCTAAATGGTTCTAAACATCGACTGTAGCTTGAAATGCTCCCTTTTATATAGACACAATCTATAAAAAAAACCAAAAAATAACTACAACAAAGCATTAAACACAAAGGAGATATATTCAAATCATATATCAAATATTCAGTCATACAGTTGGAAAGAAGTAATTACTCTGCTCCCAACATGTAAGACATCACTTGACATGCTTGCTCATTAGCAAAAACTTTTATACTGCAGACATCTGTAACCTAAACATTAACAGTGCACTTAAAGCACACAGTAAATGTGTCACCAAATATTGGTTTGAAATAACAAAAAAACTGAGGATTGGGGAATGCCACTTTAAAAAAACAATTACTGGCCCACATTGATATAATTCTGATATCACTGTGCATCCCTAATGATAAAGAATATAACAAAATAAAAATACAAAATAGAAAAGGTGATAGAAAAGAAGAAAACGGACAAAAACAAGAATAACATTAATAATACTATAACTGAAACGAAGATAAAGATTTTTGAAACAATTATTTACTTTTCTATCTCCTTTGTCGCTATATTAATGTTTGTTACTTTCTGTTCATTTGTCCTTTTAAAAATTGTGTTCTGTTTAGTTTTTCTTATTATTATTCCTATTTTACTCTTTCTATTATTAGGCCTATCAAAATAAGGACACAACTAGTCACAAGACTGTGAATAGTAGGATGAAGGAAAATGAAGACTATAAAGAGGGAGACAAGACAAATAAACAAGAACAACATTAAGTGTACGATAATGAAAATGAAGATCAAGTGACAAAGTAGAGCAGGAACATCAAGAACAAGCAGATTAGAACAATGATTACATCAGTGATGATGAAGATAAGGACATACTGAGCTTGACTGAAGGCTTTCAGGATCTCTCGGTCCATGTAGTTGCTGGTATAGAGCAGATCTGGATCACTGTCCATGCTGTGCAGAGCAGGACGAGGACTTTCTTTCCCCTCCAGCAGACTCTCCAATAATGGCAACTCAATCAGCTGTAGTAACCTCAGTGTAGTCTGCTGCTGCCACACCTCATCCACAACTGAGGGACATGAAAAGGCACACACACAAGATTATACACTTTTATAACTCTGGAGGGAACAGACTTAAATTAAAATGTCAAGAAGTCTTTTCTGTAACGAGGGCACCCCTGGTCTGCATCGTGTGACACACAGACCCAGCCTTCAACCTGAGGACTCAGGAGTCTTTGGTGATGCATACACTATAGAAAACACAAATCTGGCTGGGATCGAGGACCATCCCCCAGAACTGCAAAAGCAACCTTTAACAGGCCCTATGATGGACAGATGCCTGCAACGCTGACCAGGATAAATGTTATTATAAAAATAACAACAATACTAATGGCCATTATTCTAGAAACCATAAATGAGAACTGGCTGGCAGTGACTTACACTCCTGTGACAGACCCAGGTTCATGAGCTGGGGTGTGAGGACTGTGTTTGAATTCAGGTTCCCCAAAACGTCCTCCAGAGATTTATCTGTTTTGACTGGAGAGCTGTTTGAATCGTCCGGTTCCTCTTTCCTGAGTGGAGAAGTTTAGATTAGATTAGGAACAGATCGTAATGTTTCAGAACAGGAACTGCAACACTGTGAACATTCACTGGAGTTCTAAAATTAGATAACACAATCCGTATCATAACACAAAGTGTACTTATGAATGTGTTATAAATAGCCTTCAAATATATAAGCTATACACATTAAGCACATCATGGAGGTGCCTTTTCTCCAGCTTTGTTACATACTCCACAAGCGTATGCATAACTTGTTTTTCCTTGTCTGAAGTCACCAAACAATGTTCCAGAAGTAGTGAACACCCAGGTGAACTCACGCTCCAGCAGTAGTGGGTTTATCCACTGGTGCCATTCCATTAACATTAATTAAGTACTTTCACATGTATTAAAGCTCACTGTCACTCGTAGGCTTTTATACCTCCTTAAGCATTGTACGCTTTTTGTGAACTTTGGCAGTATGTCCACTGTGTGCAGAGAGCAGCAACAGTACTGTCGTTCCTCCATTTGCACACTTTGTCTTAAAAATGCTTTTGTAGTTTTTCCATATTCCAGATTTATTTCTACAAATCTATTTTCTAAAATTCTCTGGAATTACAGGATCACGTCACAACATCCATGATATGTTGTGTGAATCTGCATGTTATGCAATCTTGACCTTGTATGAACACCATATTAAATATACATACTTATAAAGTGCACATTATACAGCAGATCTGTATGGGATACTACAGAGTAGTGGTATTGACTAAATGGCCAAAAGTGTACGCATGCAGTACTATTGTTAAATCCTTCCAATCCATAGCCGCGCTGCACTCGGACATGCGCAGCTGTCCCGCAACAGAGTGCAGACCCAACCCATGTCTAATCAGAGCTCATTTTTCTACTTTGTGTTTAATTAAACTTTCTACACCAGAGACTGCCCCATTACAGAGGTTGCCCCAGTAGTTGTGTTATTACAATTACTATACAACAACTAATAAATCTGGGAAGATAATATATGGGTTAAGTAGTTCAATTACCTTAATAATAAGGATAATAACCTTATTGAACCACAAATTTATAAATGTACAGATGTTGTCCGAATGGACGTTTTCAGGGAACCTCTACAATTTACTCCTCCAATCTTATTAACTGGAATGGATTACTTTTTTTCAGACTGTATTGTGAATAATAAATATTACCATGAAAAGCACAATAGCTGTAGAAGACAGGAGTCTACAGTAGCCAGAAGTAACTAGTGTCCTAGACCACCTCATTGAGGCTGTGGCCCTAGATATTTGTAAAACTGCTTTGAGGCAATGTTTTATTATAAAAACAGCTCGACTTGACTGGACTGAGCCTATCCCTTAAATCAAAGCACATACCTCTTGAGTTCATTCCTGTTGATGGCAGGTGATTCGTACACTGTCTGTACCATGTCCTTGCTAATACTCTGCATGTTCAAGAACCTGTACAAGCTGCAGCTGCTGTCCTCAAACTTGAGCTGCCTCTTCTCCTTCCCGAACACTTTGGTGTCGACTGCCTCGAACACCCGTGAGTCCATGAGCGCCTGGCAGAAACGCACAGCTTTGAAACGAGGAACCTCATCATCGCCACAGAACTTGTTCTGGATGATGTGGGCTAGCACTACGTCCACAGCCTCAGAACCCAGGAAGCAGTCGTGGTAGGACTTCAGGTTGTGGCGTCGTCTCTTGACCTCCACCTGCGTTTGCAGGCTGGTGATGATGCTGGTCCAGATGAAGGTGGCACGGAACGGCTTCCCGGCCATCCCGGTATCTGTAAGGAGAGAAAATATATCAATACAATAATACATGTCTCACACACATTCCAGTGCACAATGTCACTAGTGACCCTGACCAGGAAAAGTGGGAATAAAAAAAAATGCTGTTTTCAAAAATGTGAAGGAGTATTTTTATTTAAAAAATGAATTTAATTTGAAATAATATAGAAATATAAATGCCTTTATGGAAAATATTTTGAGCTCCTTTCAAATCAATTCTTTTCTTGTTTATCCCAACTTGTGGTCAGAGAGTTAGCAGGGCGCAGGCAGATGCACATCCTGGACAGGGCACCAGTTCAACACTCAGGTCTCAGAAAGGATCAGTGTTGGTCATCTGGCCTCCCCTCCCTCAGGAACAGACAGTTATGGGTCCTGTATGACCTGGTCAGTAGGCACCCCAGGACTCAGACCTGATATTTATGCAGCACTTTATCACAAGACCAAAGTCACAGTGCTTTGAATAATACAGTTTTAACGGAAACAATCTTAAATCATTAAATACATTACTATACTTAAAAAGCTATGAACGTTACAGCAACTCACAGAGGTGTGATGAATAGGTCAGATTAATCAATTTGGTTTTAAATCTGTATTTGAAAAACACCTGCTAAGCTTGTGTTCCTAATGTAACCTGGAACATCATTTGGGGATGCTATATAATCTTCCACCACCTGACTTACAATTCGAAAGGATTAACAGAAGCAGCCTCAACTGAGGTTGGGCTATAGTGCTACAGGGGATGAGTAAGATATGTAGGAACTTTAAAACACCTTCAGCACTTTTTGAACTTTTTAAAAATAAATTAAGGAAGCAAATATCAAACACCAAAAACACTTTGGCTGATCAGTTACATTTGGGCCAAGTGCAGAACTGGAACATGTAGCTCCGCTGAAGACAGAAATGACAGGGTGATGGAAAGGAGGCCTTCTTGGCGAAGAGGAAATTAGTCAGCAATTGCTGTCTAATTTGTCTCAAATTGAGCAGGACTGATGTAGTGTGAGAAACTGCCCAAGATTTCTGCCCAGTAGCAAACAACTACAAGAGAGTGTAGATTCCAGTATAAAGACTTTTCTGCCAAACTAAACGGTGAATAAGCCAGGAAGAAGAGCAAAGATGCTAACTGTTTCTCTTAAAGAAGAAGTTACAGGTTTGTGAGAGCCAGAAATCTTGCTCGTTTGTGGGTGACCAAATACTTATTTTCCACCATGATTTACAATTAAATTATTTCAAAATTCTACAATGTGATTTCCTGGATTTTTTTTCCTCATTTTGTCACTCACAGTTGAAGTCTATCTATGATGAAAATTACAGACCTCTATCATCTTTCTAAGTCAGAGAACTTGCACAATCAGTGGCTGACTAAATACTTTTTTTGCCCCATTGTAGATAGAGAGTGTGACAGACATATGGACGGTAAACAAAGAACAGGCAGATTAATAGATATACAGATAAAACAGACCATGGTGGCACACAGTCAGTAAGGTTCTGGACCACATTTTGACTGCATTTATGGTAATGAAAACCCAAACGTTTTAGCCAAACTTTTCTTTTAAGTGGACAGTGGAGTTAAGTCCAGAGTCCCTGAGTCTCTTTACACATGCAGATTTAATCCCTTCACATGAACACTCCCATCCCACACCCCCTCATCAATGGACAATACTGTGGCTGTGAGACAAAGAACTTTTTTTCCTCCAGGATAACACATGGGAAAGACTGCTTCACAGAATCCATACAGCCTGGGTTGAAATATCACCATCTGAAATTAATGAGAAGTGAGAAGGTCACTAATGGAATCATTACAGATCAGAGGTCTAAGCAGATGGTGCGGGAGTTGTTTCCTTCCTTCTAAATTGCTTCCTGCTAAAGTAATGGCACATGCAGCCTCAGTTCGCATATCACTGGAACATTACATGACAAGGACATGCAACCGCTGTGATTCTGGAGACACTTTACACCATTTACTGTAGGCGGAACTGGAATCCAGTACTGACCCAATAAATGATTTGAGCCCCTTCCAGCATCTGATGCACAGTGCATGATCAGTGCTGTCAGTCAGCACCGCAAAAAGGATCAGATAGTGCTTTTTCCACTGAAGCATTGTCTCAAAGTAGCTTTAGGCCCAAAGTCCTAATTGAGCAAGCCAAGGGTGATAGCGGCAGGGAAAAACCTAGTTAGTTACCTAATTAAACTAAGTTACCTAATTAGATTCTGAGTGAATACAAATCAAACAGAAAGACAGATAGATAGACAGATAGATAATCAGATGGTCAAATATAGTATACAGTACAGACAGACATAACTATGGACAGAGATAAACAAACAGACAATTGGATAAATGGGTAGATGGAAAGCAAGACAGGAAGATACAGGAAGATAAACGGGTGGATGAACAGACTAAACAACTGAAAGGATAGACGGATAGAGTAGTGCATACATAACAAGTAAGCAAGCAAATCTTAAATGAAAGTAAAAATCTTAAATCCTCAGCATGCATCTAGAATTTCACAGTGTAAAAGTTACAAATAATAATAATAATAATAATTACATATTAAAAATGTTGCACGTCTAAGCATTGCCCCTCCTGGATTCCCCTCAGGTGGGAATGCCTGTGCTCACTAACAACACACACGCCACTGTTTGCCAACAAGAGTGTAAATAATCACTGAGGGGTTTGTGTGAACGACACACTTGTTCCCATGATGACTAGGCAGAAAAAGTTGTTTATCCAGAGCAAGTTACAACTGATAAGATTTACTACCAAGTACAATCCAAATAATTGTAGACTTAGGGTCTTGCTCATGAGTCCAACAGTGGGACTTGAACCCTGAATCTTCTGGTCATTAAGCTAGTACCTCAGCAGCCGTCAGTTATTCCCGATCAGAAATGGACTGGCATGCAGAGAAGATAGGCAGAACAGACAGAGTCTATTCAAGCAGAGACAGGTTAAACAGATTTCACCTTAGGGGAATGCAGAAGAGGATACATAATTTGAAGCTGCAAGAATGTACAAAAGGATAATCTATCAATGCATATAAACAGTTTTATGCTAAATTTCTTTTACATCAACCAAAATAGGTAATTAGACTGCATAAGAGTGAATCTTTTCTGATAATTAGCTACTGAATCATTAAAAACGAGTCATATTAAGTTAAGGGTTATAAGGGGTTTGTGTGAACAACACACTTGTTTGTGCACCCCTGGTCCAATGACAAGTTTTGTCGATTTTGTGAACGAATTAGCACAACAAATCTGCAACAAACTTTACCGAATCCTTACAGTTTATATCACACACACAGAACACTAGTGGACGATCTGGAAAGCTGTGTATTTTTTAAAGGGTATGCATTAAAATGCCAGGTGAGCAGATTATCGGGGTGCCTTTCAATTACACCCCGTGTTAATATTTAGCAGTAATTTGAAGCAGTTTATAATTTGAGGAAAGTATTATAGTAAGAAAGATGATGCATTAACGAATGTAAATACTGTATTGTTAATTCAGTTATTTCATGGAATTAACTGAATCAGAAAAAGGCACATAGCCTATATTACACAACATATTGCACAAATGCAAACACATTCCCACTGCACACACAACCTGGACATTAAATTAGTTGATATATAGGTTATATAAAGTCTGACATTTATACATGATGAAATAAATGAGTAACAAAACTAAACTATTAAAACAAACACTAAATAATATAGTAACCATAAACATCAGTCATTGGTTTAACATGCAGTACTGTAATCTTTTCTTTTTGAATACAGATATTAGACAATAAGAATAAATATACAATATTAAGATACATAATTACCTGGTGGTCGGTGCACGACACTCACACACTCAGTTAGTCCAGTGTTAGTGATTGTGCAGTATGCACGCTACTTTCATACTTTAGCCCCTCCCATCTCTGTAATACGACCCGCCCACAGTGTGCGTCACGAAATCAGGCAGTGCCAATTGGTCTATATTTGCATAACAAAGATGTCGCGCATGTCTGAATA
>JAJAGP010000283.1:380741-418241 GCA_025084515.1 Ancistrus triradiatus | reverse complement strand
TGTAAGTGCATTACCAAAGCAAAAATAAACAAGAGGACAGCTAAACAAACAAGTAATACTCATCTGATAACTAATAACATTTGCTTTTTAATCCCTACATCACAAAAAAAAAATTCAGACTTTCTTCTCATTTGGAAATTTCAAATTAAAACATTTAGTCAATAAATTAAATGAATAAAGAAGAAACTACTGTATTATACTTCATAAACAAAACTAAAAACCCTTTAAGTTTATCATTAAAACTTAAAACCCACACTAAAAATAAAAGTGGAACTAAATATATTTTTAAATGTAAACAAAAACTAAACTACCTGCTAAAATATTAAGTGTAATTTTTAATGTCTTTAAATATTTAGTCGCACTTCTGCTTGACTCATTAAAATCACCAATCTTGTTGTGTAAGGGATCTACCAAGTTCTTGGGATTTTAGGTACTTTTCCATGAATTAATCTGCTGTTCCAAAAAAATTCTCAAATGTTCGATGGGATTGAAGTTCCATTTCTGTTGTTCACTGTTGATCAAATTTTCTCACATTTGATCTCTTTCTTTCATCACTCCGATGTCATTCTCATCATGCATTTTACATTACAATAAATCAGTAAATATGTCTTTTCACATACCTCTCTTTGTGACCATCGTGTATTCTTTCAGGTGTCCAACTGGTTAACAGTGCATAATAGATTTACCAGCCACTTCATTAGGTACACCTCTTCAACGGCACGTAATGCAAATACCTAATCAGCCAATCATACGGCAGCAAATACATGCATTTAGGTACATAGACACAGAAGAACATCTCTGAATGCACACCGCATTGAACCTTAAAGCAGATGGGCTACAGCAAAAGAGGACGACACTGGGTGCCACTCCTGTCAGCTAAGAACAAGCAACTGAGGCTACAATTAGCACAGGCTTATCAAAATTGGACAACAGAAGACTGGAAAAACATTGCCTCGTCTGATGAGCCTCGATTTCTGCTGTGATATTCAGATGGTAGGATCAGAATGTGTTCTAAAACAACATGAAAGCATGCAGTTCAGGCTGGTGGTGTAATGGTGTAGGGGATATTTTCTTGGCACACTTTGTGGCCATAAATGGATGAACATTATCAGCAACATTACTCAGGTATGCTGTGGCATTTAAACAATGTCCATTTGGTATTAAACAGCCCAGTGTACCATCTTCTGATCGCCACTTCCAGCAGGATAACACATCATGTCAAAAAGCTCAAATCATTTCACACTGGTTTTTTGAACATAATGTTGATAACGTCAATATGCTGTATGGTCAATATCATCAAAATCACTGAGAAATGTTTCCAGCACCTTGTTGGCTGGTGAGTATCAGTGACTGCTGTAGGTGGATGTGACTTATTAGATATAAATTTATTAACTGTATCTCATATTTTGTTACAGCATCAACACTGTGTGGATATATTCTGGGGTAGTAGATCTGACATGGTAACGTGTAGTGGCGGTGCAATATTGATTAAGTACTGATGATTGAGAATAGTCCAAAGACCAAACTATCCAACCAACAAAATGTGGACAAAACCGACCTCGGTAAAGGTCTTGAGGAGAGTAAACAAACACTATGCATAGAAAAACATGACCGGTAGACTTTAAGTAAAGACCTACAACATAGAACAGTACTCCATCTACAACAATCTCCATGTGAGGCAAATATAAGCTAACAGACAACAAATGCTAATACAAAACTCATTGGCAACAAAGTCAGACCTCTGGTCATACTGAGGAGATTAATACAGTTTAACCATGAAGAGGCACCTCAACCACAGGCCACCATGATGGAAGCCTCATTATGCCACTCAAACTACAAACCTCACCAGCAGTGGGATACAAACATGGTGGTGAGGTGAGGTTTGTGTCATAGTTCGTGTTAGAAAGAGGGCTTCCCCTGACCCTCTCCAGTCGTGGGGGCTGGGTCAGTAGTGTACACCTGACCAGGACCATGTTACACAAAGAAGTGAAAATAATTGACTGCTTGTTAATTTGTTAAATAACACAAATTTAAACAAACCTGTATTTGGAAATATAAATACTGCACTGACATTTAGCAAACACCATTATCCAGAGTTACTTACTAATAATAATTTTACAACCAAAGCAATTGTAGGTTAAGAGCCTTGCTCAAGGACACAAAAGTGGCAGCTTGGCAGAGGTGGGATTTGAACCTTGAACCTTGTCATCCAGAGTTCTTAACCACCATTGATTGACCATTGATCTTTGCAGTTTTAACCACTCAAAGTTTCATTCTTGTCCACACACAATAACCAAAGTTCCACCACAGACCGTATGCCTTGTACCACTGATACTCCAATGTGAAAATATAGTGCAAGTGATAGCATATTTGGAAAGTACTGTATACCGTCATTGACCAAAAACAAACAAAACAAAACAAAACAAAACAAAACAAAAAAACACCCAGACAGAAATGTCGGGTTGCTGCAAAACTTGGCATGCACATGCACGGCGAAAAGGCCCTGGACGACCCAGACAGACCACCAGTAGAGAGGATCGTTTAATCCACCAACAAGCACAAGCAGCTCCCACAGTTTAATTGTCTATCATCCAGACATTAGCACACAACCAGACCCAACCATGTCTCTGCCCAGACCATGTCCAGGTGCTTAGCAGAAAGAAATTTATTGTTACAGGGCCCATTACATGTCCTGCCATTGCGAGCCAGCCATCGTTGCCCATGCTTGAAGGGTTGACATGAGCAAGAAACATGGACTGCTCTGGAATGGAACTGTAACACATTTAGCGATGAATCCAGGATCTGTTTGGGATGCAATGGTGGTTGGGTTCGAGTATGGAGGATTCGTGGTGAGTGAATCCTTTGCTGTGGAGCAACATACTGCCACAACTGCTTGTGTGATAATCTGGGGAGCTATCTCCTATGACAGCTGGTCATTCCAAGTAGTGATACGAGGGACACTAACAACTCAGAGCATTTATGGGACCAGCAGTGCCGCCAGCTTTGGCAACCTTCGAGTGTACAGGATCTACAGGCCGAGCTGCAACGTCTGTGGGCAAATGTGCTGCAGGATACCATACGGAACCTGTATGCCTCCATGCCCAACCGTATCTCTTGTATCCAGGCTAGCAGCAGTCCAACAGGGTACTATAGCCTCCTTTCACGTGTACAGTTTTCCCCAATAAATGTATCCTTTTGCTCTAGTATTTTAATCACTTACATATATCATCATTACATTCGCAAATATAAAGTTTCATTTGATTACACACAGAACATGAGTATTGCTATGCTTATTAAATGATTAATAACCATGCTAAAACTGGTTCTGTGACATTGGTCGGATATTTGGAATGACAAGCTTATCTAGAACAGAGTCATGTAGACTTACCTTTATATCTAGTTGAATCCAGAATGTATAAAGTTAAAGATTAATCAATTTAAAATGTCATATAAAAGTACAAAAAGAGTGAAAACAAGCTCAAAAGTCAGTGCATGCCCTTTTAACAACCTGTTTGCGTGACCAAAACAGGTTCTGCAGCTCTCCTGCTTTTCTCTGAAGTTATGACAAGGAATGTGCCAGGCTTTGTTGTGTAAAGCAAGTATGTGTTTAGAGAGTTTAATAAGAAATCGAGTCACTCACCAGTGGCTGGAACCACAGATTTGGCTGAAATGACGGGTCATAGCTAATCAATTCAGGAATTGAGTATCTGTCAGCATCAAGATAGCCTCAATCGCGTGTGATTCTTCTTACAGCTGAATTGCAGGAGTCCTTTAAACTGCCCTCTACAAATCCGGCCTCCTCCCAGACTTCATCAGCTCAGCACAAGGAAGTCTGCATTAATTGGTCTATGTGGACTGCAGTGAAAGGAGGAGAGATGCATAACTGATGCAGATTAAACAAATAAGAAGCAGAATTAGTAATATGAACATGATCACACCTTCTGCTTTCTAAATTGTTAGAAAGATCTGATTGTTTACAGACATTTATGGTTATGGATGGTTTTACTGAATTGTATGGCTCTTTAACCAAAATATTTAGGCATTTAGGAGATCTTATAATTCAAGCAGTTGTGGATTTTGTCCCTTGCATAAGGATTCAACAGTGGTAGCGTGGTGGAGATGGCGTCTGAATACTGAGTGACAATTTTTAATGTTACACACTGATTTTCTGACTTTAAAACACATTTTAATCAAAAATAATGCACAAATAATGACCAAGTGGCCCTGGGGAACAAGATGTGCGGTCTTGAATTCTGGATTAAACTGCAGGAGTGAGGCTAAAATAAGACTCTGCTGATGAACTAAAACTCTGTTTTGGTTGTGACATGAAAACATGGTGCACCATTTTTAGAATAAAAGAAAGATAATTTTCAATAAAAAATTACATAAAAAGTAAACATATTGACTTAAATTATTAAAAGATATGTAAAGAAAAAGATAAAAAAAAAACAATTAAAAAAAGATTATTTTCACAAGTTGAAATTTAGGGGTTGGATTTGGGAGCTTCCTCCTACTAATAAAAACACAATAAATGATGATTTTGTTTATATTTGGCTTATTATTATCATCCCAATTAATACCTTAAGTTTAAATTAATCAAAATAAAGATGAGACTATTTTATTCCCTTTTCTTTTTAACGTGGGACAAAAGTATGAATAGATTCAGGAATCCATGACTCCATGTAGTTCCATGACTAATTGTAGTTCTATAATTGCATGATATTTATTTTATAATCTTTTATGTATTAACTATAGAACATCCAAAAATGTAAAACATGGCAAAGCATCAAACAGATTTTTTTCATCAGGTCAATCCAAAACCATCCTTCATTTGCTGAAGGTTCACTTTGAAGTTTGTTCTGCTTCAGGTTCTGACTGCAGGATTTTGGCTTCCTGGTTTAGTTGATGTCAAGTAGAATTCATTATTTACCTTGTCTGCACAACATTTTCACACAACCCCAACGTATTACAGAACCACCACTGTGCTTAATAGTTGGCAGTTGTGGAAACTGCACAGGAAATTCTTCTATAACTTTTAGGGTGTACTCACACTAAGCAATTCGAACCGTGCCCAGGTGCGATTGGTACCCAGTGCTGTTGAGGAACTGTTGACTTGTGGTGGCTCTCTGGATGTTTTTTTTTGTGTCCGTACAGCTTTCCTGGAAGAACAAGAACAAGTTTGCCAGGCCTTTGTTCCACACAGCTAGTGTTGGGGTACCACCTGTTTTTCTTGTTGCAAATCCAGCCTATGATTTGAACCCAGGTCTGCACCAACTGCTGTTTCCAGTCACATAGCAAACACTGAATAAAACAAAGACATCTTGGATAATTAGGTACATTTTATATCTATTGTGGGCATTTCAACCATGCCAATGGACTGATTTAAGTGCTAAGGAGACGATCTGTGGCTAAATTGACCTTCCAGGGATTTGAACTGTTCAACCCAAAAAACAGCAGCTTGGTCTTGGACAATAGAATGAACAGCAGAGGCGAGACAAACAAAATTCCTTCCTCTGTGAAACCATGACGCAATGTTATAGTCTCAAAGCTCTCTCTGAACATCGCTCCCACAGACAAGCGTCTTTCTATCAATATTCATACATTTCTGAGCTTTAGGACAGACTGAGGTGCATGGTGGAACAAACGTCAGCTTCTTTCAGTCAAGGGTTCTGTGGAATCCTTAACGCCCCTCACTGAACCCTGCTGGACAGTGGTCTTCTTCAGCTCACACTGGTAATGCACATTGCATCCTTTGTTTTAATGTTACAGGGCTTTATGGACAAACATGGTTTGTTCAACAGAGGAGATTGTTTCAGCCATTAATGGGCTAAGCAGTTTTTCCATGAAGCATGCTGGAAAGTACCAGAGGGGGAAAAAAATATATCAAATCCAAATCTGTTAATATTGGCCAAATTATATTTCTTTTTAACGCAACAGGGTTAATCGTTAGTTTTTTCAAAATTATTTTTAAACTTTGCTGAAAGCTATATAATAATAGACAGTACCATTCATAACTTTTGTTACTGCATTTTACAAAGTGTATGAATGCATTTATTTACATACATTTTATTCAAAATGTATGTACATACTACTATAATTAGTTATGTGCCTTGCAGATTTAACAGTGGTAAATTATGAATAAGAGTATAATTCAGTGTTATAAACTGTATTACACTAATTTTTATGATATAAAATGTTTCCTTGACTTTTTTTTCCCCCCTTTCTCTTCTCTGGGTTTGTTAGCTCAATGCAAGCAAACTTTTTGAGATATAAGCTTTAGAAATGGCTTGTATCTACGACAAAACTGGGTGAGGATTTAATGATTTATTATTATAATTATTACTTTGTTTTTTACCTAAACACAACACGTTGTGCATCCACGTTGTGTGGATCTACTTACAACATATTATTACTCAATCTGTTATATTTAATAGCCCAAAGTACATGAAAATGCACTTTACAAACGCTGATCTTTCTATTAGGAACACTTCCTTGTTTCTATACTCATTGTCCATTTTATCAGTTCCACTTACCATATACCACTTTCCATCTGTGTCTCTACATACTTTGTTCGTCCCTTTTACTCTGATCTCAAATGGTCAGGACCCTGACGGGACTAGCACAGATCAGGTAGTATTTATGTGGAACATCATTCTCAGCACTGTAGTAACACTGATGTGGTTTGTGGTCCGTTTGTGTGTTGTGCTGGAATGAGTGGATAATTCCCTTCTGTATGTGAGCATGCTGTAATTTATCACACAGTACATGCAAGTAGACCAATTTATTCTACAGCACACAAAACAGTGGCATCATTTTTCGTAAGTGGGCACACAGTAATTGTTTAGGTAATGTTACATATTACACAGTACAGGTTTAGGTATTATACTTGATTATACATTAAACTAAAAGTCATGACTAATTGATGCCAGTAGACTTGTGTTACTTTTATAATAAGGTTTTGAAGTGAGCAAAACTTTAAACTATTTAAAATCAGTTCTGTGATTAATGCTTTACACACATTGTGTTGCATATTCAGTTAAACTCATGTTATTTTCTGAGTGCAGGTTAATTCGTCATGAAACCTGTGTGTATATATTAAGGAAAAAAAAACAACAACATCTGTAGTGTTCCTTTAAAAGAAGCCCATGGGTGGCCCAAACAACTAACCATACACACTATTATTTAACCTCAAGCTCTGTGGAGGCCAGTTAAACATTAACCAGTCACTCCCCATGGAGGAACTACAGGAATGCAGCGAGAATGAATGTACAAGGTGGCTCACGGGTCCCTATTCACCTTACACAACAGGAAGTGGAACTGAGTATATGGTGCAAAGATTATACTATTTGGGTGGTGGATCATTCTCAGCAAGTGTGTGACACTTAGAGGTTCCCCACATTACCCAAATAATGCAGGATACTTTTACATGTATTGTCTAGCACATATACGGGATTTGAACTTACTACCTTTTGGTCACCATTTAAGAGGCTTAATTACTGGCTGAAGAAAATGAAAACTAGTGGATAAAAAGAAATTTCCATGCAAAACACGATTTGTCTAATAACAAAAATGTACTCACCGGAAACCATTAGTCACCTGTGACCGAAACATACTTAATAGAATGGAATACCCACACAAATTCTGATGAGAATTTCCTGTAGACTGGGATTTTTGCCATTGCCGGTAGACCTGTATGACCACATGCTTCAAAACACCTGCAAATCCAGCTACTTCCTTCACACTATGGCCTTTGGCACAAACAAATGCAATCGCTCCTTTTTGCCAATCATTAACATCTGCTTTGTGACAAATTTTCCACACATCAAACAAGACCTTCACTGCATTGTACCACCTCTTCTCAACCACTCAATATAAATCCTGTCTCACACCCTGCAGTTACTTATAGCCTGATCATCCTCATGCTTCGCCATCTGCAAGAGCCTGAAGTTACTACCACCTTAAACATGAAAGGTGACAATTTTTTTGTCAGGGGAGTATAAGAATTGTAATATCAAGTTTGTATCAGACTCACTGGACAAAATAACAGTCGCACCAATAGCAGTGCCTTATTATTCAGTAAGTCTATGTCACTTATCTCAATAGGTTGAGCAACTGGATTAATACACAAGTAAATTCACAGACAGATTTTGGTGAAAAAAAAATAAACCAACATCACAGACCATCAACTATACTATAATGCTGATGAATGAATGGAATTTGGCCTCTGCATCACTTCATACTCCGAGTAAAAAAAAATTTCACCACCTGGTCTGCAACAATGTTCATGTAGGTGTTACATGTCAAACTGATATCCACATAATTGGCAGACCCAGTGCTTCCCAGCAGAACATTGGCCAGAGCATTACATTCCATCCACCAGCTCATAATCTTACCACAGTACATCCTGGTGCCATCACATCCCCAGGTAAACGCTGCCCATGTACCTGACCATCCATGTGACATAAAAGAAAATGGTACTTATCAGATCTGACCTCCATCGGTCCAAGGTCCAGTTCAGACACCTTCATGTCCAGCACTGCTGATATCAACGCACTGGGGTTAATGTGGTTAGCACTTGCACGTTCAGCCTCTTCCTCAGCAGTGGGCAATGCACTGGGTGTTGGGACAAATTAGTCCCACAACCAGCATTAAAAATCTTTGATTTGTACCACAACAGCGCTCATGTCTGTTCAGACCACACGGGATAACCCTTGTTGCATTTTGCATAGATGAGCCTTGGGTGCCCAACACTCGATCATTGGTTCGTGATTTTCCCCTACTCAGACCATCGTCATTAGTCACTCACCACTCCTGAACTCCCCCCAATCCTAGCTGATTTGCAGATGCTCCAACCCAGTAATCATTGTCCACAATGAGAATTGATTATTCAGATGTTATTGTTAAGTGCCCGAGTTCCTAAACTTAAAGACAAATATAAATGGGAACAGTCATCAGTTGCAGTATGTTCATAAAAATTCATAGGGTGCCATAGTATTCTATGCAATATCTGCAATATCCATGGATTTTTTTGTTCAGCAAACCATTTTCGTGTTGATCCGTACATGTGTTTTGGATGTCCCCATTGTTTGTTTGTTGGCAGACTTTGGTTTAAAATGTCCTGGTATTTCATAGAGTACATGATTCCTTGTACTCCAACGAGGTCCCCAGGGTCTTTGGAGAAAAAAAAGCGTCTCACATCTTCATAGAAACTCCACCAACACAATGGGCATAAGGTTATTTTAACTGGTCATCCTTAATTTTGTGACTAATCCACCTTGAGTGTTTCATGCCAATTTTTCCACTTTCATATAATTTGACCATAGAAAATGGTTCCATTGAAACTCCCAATGCTGTGTAGCAAGCTTACGTTTGAAAGGTTTTTTAATCTGTTGGTGTGGTGACGCCGTTTAATGGTAGTTTTGGAGACTTCGTGACCCCAAGATACAAATTTTCAGTGATCCTTGGGGATTTTTTTTACTTTTTAAACTTTTTAAACTATTGCCCTCCTCTGCATATGGACATTTTTAGGCAAGTAGCTTTTTTTAAAGCCCTTCCCTGAATACTTACATTTATAGTCCTTTCAGAATATTTCTCTTACTGGAATTGTGTGTTCTCTTTACCAGGGGCACCAATAATTGTGGAGGGAACTGTATTTTCATTGTGATATTAAACTAATTACCCGCAGACATTTCTCAGCCTTGATCAATAAAAAAAAAGACAGATTTAGATTTTTTTAGTGCTAATGTAAAACTCAGACTAAAATTCAGACTGGTTTCAATGTTAGGAAATTTATTTGTCATGTTATCAGAAAATATGTTGCAGATTGTAACACAGCTACACATAAGCGAGAATAGTATCAAATCTGTGTAAAACTGTAATATTGTGTAAAATCTGTAATATTCTACAGTAAATATAATACAAAAATGCCTTATAAAGGTCTTGGTGTTTCTTGAACAGGGAAACAATCAGAGAAAAATAAATCTGTCTGAAAGGTTGAGTATCAAAACATCTTTCCTGTCTGAAAATAAATGCCGTTTATTGCATCATCATGAGTGTGTAATTGCACCAACTCTTGTCTATAACTTCTGTTATAATAAAGGAGTTTAAAAATGGTAGGTTCTGCATGAAATCTTTTTCACAAACTCTCTATACAAAATGTACACTATCAAATAAAAAGGTTTTACATATATAATCTATGTATTTATAGATTTGTACAACAAGAAGCACCTCTGGTTTCCTCAAATGTCCCTCTTAAAAATAGTGTTTCAAATGTCAAAGCTTTCTGGGTTCATCCAGAATCTCATCATATTCAAGGTCCACCAAATGGTGTTCATCCAGAAACTTCAAAACATGATCAGGATTATAGTCCACTGTCTCTGTGCTACCAATTTTTAACTAAACTCTTAAAAAAACCTAATACATTTCTCGGTCTTCCCAAGTTTCTCTATATTATCCACAGTTCTACATCTAATTGCTTTCCATGTTTATTTAAAACATTTCTAGTTTCACAATATTTTCATTTTTCCTGAGCCTCTCAGGATTCTTAATGTCCTTGCCATTTTCCATCATCAAGTGGTGGTCTAGCGCCATTTTTTGATCATCTCATCATGGTTCTATATTTTATTGCTTTCCATTGATTTATTAAAATGGAACTTCCTGTTTTGGCATTTGTTTTTCTTGATGTTTAATGTTCTTGATGGTTTAATATGATGGGTTGGTGCCCTGTCTAGGGATGTTCCTGCCTTACGTCCCCTGTTGCTGGCTAAGCACCAGCTTTCCCGCGAACCTGACCAGGATTAAGCGGATAAGAAAATGAATGAATGAATGAATGTTTGGTTTAGATGGTTCCCTTTGTATAGATGTAACACCTAACAGTTTTTATAATAGCACAACACCTTGTTGCTTTTACTTTTTTTTTTTTGTTGTTGTTTAACCATACTTTCATGCTGAATAAGTCTCTCAGAATTTATGGTGTTCCATCATTTTATGATTTTCTATGCTACATGTTCATAGTTCTACAGCTTCTAATTGTTTCAGGTTTTATTGCCTTCCATGATTTTTACTGAACTCATTTGGTTTTACCATGTTGTCATTGTTCCCGAGCCTCTCAGGATTCCTCATCCCCTTGTTCTTTATCTTCTCAAGGTGCTCCATCTCCATCTTTAAATGGTTCTTCACCTTATAACTTCCCATATTCTCATAGATTGTTTTATGGTACTATCGTTGATGCTTTATCTCCAGATGGTTTGGTCTCATCATGGTTCCCTCCCTTCTTACAGTTCTATACATTTTCATGGTTCAACATCTTTTCATGGTCTTCCATATTTAAAAAATTGCACAACTCATGTGGTTCTTGGAAAATCTCAAGGTTCTTGACCTTATCACTGATATCAATTCTCTCATATGACAGCTGACCTTCCTAACCTTCTTAGACATTTTTATATTCTTCATGTGGTGCTTAGTTTTCTAGTGATTCTTCATTTTTGTGGTTGACAATTTTCAGATGGTTCCCTTTATTTTAATCAATCTACAGTTCTCCATTTTCTGTTTTTGGTTGTCTCTTCTCATGATTCTGCACTTTGGTTTTACAATTTTTCTTCTCAAGGTTCTTGATCATATCGCGAATCACCATCCACTTATGGTAAGGACAAGTCTTTGACTCTCCATCTTTATGTGGTTCTCCATGTTTTTGTGGTTATCCATGCCCTCATACTACTCAGGTCTTCTCCAAACATTCAGCTTGCTCAAGCATTTTATAGTCATTTTATAGTTCGTGGATTTGTTGCATTTTAAATACACTATATGTACAAAGGTATTGGGACACCTACATATTACACAGCATGAATAGGTGCTTGATTTTACACACCTCTGGCAATGGGCCTGAATGAAACACCTGAATTCAGTGATAACGTGGTGTGTCCCAATTTTTTTGTCCATAAAATGTAGTTGTGTCTTCTGATGGGTCTTCACTTTCTCAGAGTTCTTTCACATCCTCAGGCAATCTGAGCAGATTTTTTATGATTCTTCTCTTTCTTCCCATGTTTCCCCCAAAACCGGTTCTCCTCCTTTAAATGGTTCTCTATGACAGTGTTTCCCAACCACTGTGATTTCCATCCAATTTCACCCGATTGGTATTCTAAGCGGCGGCGTGTAGATACAGGCAGAACAATTGCATTGTCTTTCACTAGAGGGCAGCAAGATCTCAGCTTTGTGTTCAACTAAACAGGCCCAGGTTTCACACTGAGTGAGTAAATTGAGACTAGATTTATTACATTCCAATAAATACACTTTTTGTGACATGTTTTGTTTGGTGGTGTACCTTGTGATTTTTGTAATGTGAAATATGTGCCAAAAAGGTTGGGAAACACTTCTCTATAGCTTCACCGTCGTACACTGTTCAGCTTTCTGGTCATTCTCAGTCTTCTTGTGGCTTTCCATGTTATCACAGTCTTGTCCTTCCTCTATTATTTAATAGTTCCCCATCTTTAGCTTTTTGCTCTTCTCCATTTCCTCTTATTTTTCTGACTTCTTCTTGTTTTACATGTTGTAAAGGCACTTACTTTTCTTGTGGTCGTCTTTCATAGTTTTCATTGTAAGAGATTTGGAGATGATTTTGCATTTTCTTATAGATTTAAGTTTTCCTGTAATATTTTACGTTCTTTGTTGGGTTATAGCACTTAAGATTCAGGTCCTTTGTGTTCTAATATCTGTATGGATAATTGTCCTCCAATTTATTCTACGTGGTTCTCAGTATTTTTGGTTATGCTTCACTTTATTTTAATGGTTCTTCAACTTCCTAAGACTACAGATTCTTGGTGGTTATTGTTTAATTTTTGGTTCATTCTTCAAAGTGTGTTATATATCTGGCAATACGCTTTGGAAACTTCTTATGGTTTTATCTTTTGTCCAACTTATCCTGGTTCACCATGTTGTCATGTCTGTCTGTCTTGTGGTTTTCGATCATGGTGTTTACAGTTACAGACTCAGGGTTGTTTCTTTTTTGTTTGTTGGTTCTCTATTAGCATTGTTCTGGTGTTGGTTAGACGCAGGCCTGCTGCACCTGAGTGAGAAGTTCTCCAAATCGGTCAAACAGTCCCTCCACCCATGCTTGGTTCCCCATGCAGGTCTGCACCATCTCCTCTTGGCCCAGCTTCACACCACGAGAGCGCAGCAGTACAAGCTGAAGTACAATAAGAACACAATGAGCAACTGTTAAAGGGAACACGCTTTCAAGGACAAAAGACATTAAATGTTTATAGTTTTTCCAATCAAGAACCAAGCATTTATATGTATGAATAAAATTTCCACACAAAACAGATACATGTTTCTTGTTATTTCTTTTTATTTCTAGGACAATTCTCACGATGTGTGTTTCACCTTCTAACAGGAGGAACGTCACTGTATACATATACAAGTTAGGAATGCCAGATGCACCCCCACACCAATAAAAAAAAAAAACAAAACAAAAAAAAAAAAACACACACACACAAAAAAAAGGTCTCTCTCTCTCTCTCTCTCTCTCTCACCTCTTTCATACACAGCAGATAAGTGTGATACTTGTAGTGCTGCAGTGAATGATAGAGAGAAAACCAATGAGTCTTCTGCTGCTCCACTGTGTACTCCTAGAGACAGACACACACGATTTAAAAGAGATTAATAGTAGTTACTTAATGTATTATTTTTATTCTTGACAAATGTATAACCTAGTGGCTAAAAGCCTGCATCATACTTAATGCATTAATAGGTAACAAACAACAACAAAACCTTAAACACAGTCAAACTCCTGCTATTCAAATAAAAAAAGTTGAGACATTGAGATTTTAGAACAACATCAAGACATCATCTTCTCCAGGGACGTCCATGCATTTATCAACAAGACAATGCACACAGTACAAAGGCATGGCTACGGAAGAAGACGTACTGGTACTGGATTGTTATGCCTGTAGTCCTGACCTGTCTCCAATAGTAAGTGTGTGGAGAATTTTGAAACCAAAAATAAAACAACGACAATTCCATACTGCTGTACACCTTAAAACATATTTGCAGGAAAAATGGTAGAAAAAAACAACACCTGAAACACTTCATCGCCAACATGGTGACTTCAAGAACCGACTGTTAGCGTCTAAATTACCCCAGTACAACACTGAATTGTTGACCTGACTCACCGGAGGTACTTTAATGTGGGATTTCGCAGGCTTCATGGTCTTCTTGTTGTAGGCTTTGCCGCTAAGGCGGATTTTAAACGTGGGTGTTTCTCCGTCTGTCTTCAGTTCTGTCACCACTGATAACTCTGGAAAGCTGTCCAAAGCGTTCTACAGCAGATAAAGAAAGAGGACTGTACAGCTAGGAAATACACACAAAACAATAAAACTACTAACACACTGTCCAATAACCATGTACAATGTGAGTGTTAATAACAAAGCAGAATTTGATCAGCCAATCACAAACTAAAACAACATTTTGCTCAAGGTGGATGTCAAAAGTAGCTTTAATGTGAAATGCAGGTGCACTGAGGTAACAGTTTGAGGGGTCCTTACTGAATAAATACACTCAGTTATTTAAATATATAATGCTTTATGTATTATTATAAAATAATATAATGAATTTAACGAATTAATTAATTTGTAAATCATTTAAAAGTGTTTTTTATATTAAAATAGTTTGTACCTACATATGAATATGACATTTAATTGCATGATTATGTAAAAGACTTGTGTCTCAGGTCATGTGTCTGCATGTCATTATGTAAATGTACTGTTTATTTGCTTGTTGTAATCAAATGATTCATGACCAGTTACCAGTTGATGTGATAAACCACAGATCCTGTAGAGAAGGGTTTAAAGTGTCCTTCACATGGCTTCTGCTCTTATTATTACATACTGTGTACATCTTACCTTCTGAAGCACACCAAGAAATGGGCTATATAAAATTACGTCGTTATTTATCGTTGTAAGGGCGATCACTAGGTACCGAGACAGACCCAATAAATACCCTGTTAAAGCGGTGGTCTACTCAGGTCAAAATCTTGTCTTGCACAAGTGTTTCTAAATAAAAATTCACTTTGAATTTTTTAAAAAGGAGTAAAATGTGAGCTATAATATAAAAGGTTGCTTTTCCATGAGCTTACACACGCACACACGCACACGCACACACTTTATTCATAAATACACACACAGTGGGGCAAAAAAGTATTTAGTCAGTCACTGACTGTGCAAGTTCTCCGACTTAGAAAGATGAGAGAGGTCTGTAAATTTTCACCATAGGTACACTTCAACAATGAGAGACAAAAAAATAAAAATAAAAAATCCAGGAAATCACATTGTAGGAATTTTAAAGAATTTAACTGTAAATCATGGTGGAAAATAAGTATTTGGTCACCCACAAACAAGCAAGATTTCTGGCTCTCACAGACCTGTAACGTCTTCTTTAAGAAGCTCTTCTGTCTCTCACTCGTTACCTGTATTAATGGCACCTGTTTGACCTTGTTATCTCTACAAAAGACACCTGTAATGTCGATGTGCATACATCACATTCTATTCGAACTTTGACTCCATGACTTTAGTTCGCTCTTAGATTTATCATCTACGCCGCCCAAAGAGGTTGGGTCCCTTTTTGAGTCTTGGTCCTCCCAAGGTTTCTTCCTAGAACTAGGGAGTTTTTCCTTGCCACTGTCGCCCTAGGCTTACTCAATTTGGGATTGGACGTAGTTAATAGGAGATAATCTAAACTTGTAAAGTTGCTTTGAGACAATGCTCCATTGTAAAAAGCGCTATATAAATAAATCTGACTTGACTTGACTGTCCACAGCCTCAAACAGTCAGTCTCCAAACTCAACCATGGCCAACACCAAAGACCTGTCGAAGGACACCAGGAAGAAAAGTGTAAACCTGCACCAGGCTGGGAAGAGTGAATCTACAATAGGCAAGCAGGTTGGTGTGAATAAATCAACTGTGGGAGCAATTGTAAGAAAATGGAAGACATACAAGACAATTCATAATATCCCTCGATCTGGAGCTCCACGCAAGATCTCATCCCGTGGGGTCAAAATGATCATGAGAACGGTGAGCAAAAATCCCAGAACTACACGGAGGGACCTGATGAATGACCTGCAGAGAGCTGGGACCAAAGTAACAAAGGCTACCATCAGTAACACACTACGCTGAGAGGGACTCAGATCCTGCAATGCCAGGCGTGCCCCCCTGCTTAAGCCAGTACATGTCCAGGCCCATCTGAAGTTTGCCAGAGAGCATATGGATGATTCAGAAGAGGATTGGGAGAATATCATGTGGTCAGATGAAACCAAAATATAACTTTTTTGGTAAAAACTCAACTCACCATGTTTGGAGGAAGAAGAATGCAGAGTTGCACCATACCTACTGTGAAGCATGGGGGTGGAAGCATCATGCTTTGGGGCTGTTTTTCTACAAAGGGGACAGGACAACTGATCCATGTTAAGGGAGGAATGAACGGGGCCATGTATCGTGAGATTTTAAACCAAAACCTCCTTTCATCAGTGAGAGCATTGAAGATGGGCCTTCCAGCATGGCAATGATCCCAAACACACCGCTCAAGCAACGAAGGAGTGGCTCCGTAAAAAGCATTTCAAGGTCCTGGAGTGGCCTAGCCAGTCCGCAGCCAATTATAAAATGTGTGGAAAGAATTGAAAGTCCGTGATGCCCCAAAACATCACTGCTCTAGAGAAGATTTGCATGGAGGAATGGGAAAAAAACCAGCTACAGTGTGTGCAAACAAAAAAATATATATATACACATATACATACACACACACACACACACACACACACACACACACACACACACACACACACACACACACACACACACAGGGGCAAAAACGTATTTAGTCAGTCATATATATACATACATACACACACACACACACAAAATCAGTGACTGACTAAATACGCTTTTGCCCCTGTGTGTATGTGTATGTGTGTGTGTATGTATATATATATATATATATATATATATATATATATATATATATATATATATATACACACATTACATACATACACACACACACACATATACATACACACACACACACACAACACATATATATACACACACACATATATATAGTGTGTGTGTGTATATATATATATATATATATATATATATATATATATATATATATATATATATATATATATATATATATATATATATATATATATATATGTGTATGTATGTGTGTGTATATACATATATATACACACACACACACACACACACACACACACACACACACACACACACACACACACATGCATACATACACAGCTAAAAAAAACAAAACAAATAAAATAAAATACAAAGGGAACACTTAAACAACACAATATATCTCCAAGTAAATTAAACTTCTGTGAAATCAAACTGTCCGGTTAGGAAGCAACACTGATTGACAATCAATTTGACATGCTGTTGTGCAAATGGAATAGACAACAGGTGGAAATTATTGGCAATAGCAAGACACACTTAATAAAGAAGTGGTTCTGCAGGTGGGGACCAAAGACCACTTCTCAGTACCTATGCTTTCTGGCTGATGTTTTGGTCACTTTTGAATGTTGGTGGTGCTTTCACACTCGTGGTAGCATGAGACGGACTCTACAACCCACACAAGTGGCTCAGGTAGTGCAGCTCATCCATTATGGCACAGCAATGCGAGCTGTGGCAAGAAGGTTTGCGGTGTCTATCAGCGTAGTGTCTAGAGGTTGGAGGCGCTACCAGGAGACAGGACAGTACACCAGGAGACGTGGAGGAGGCCGTAGGAGGGCAACAACCCAGCAGCAGGACCGCTACCTCCGCCTTTGTGCAAGGAGGAACAAGAGGAGCACTGCCAGAGCCCTGCAAAATGACCTCCAGCAGGCCACAAATGCGCATGTGTCTGCACAAACGGTTAGAAACCGACTCCATGAGTACGGTATGACGGCTCGACATCCACAGATAGGGGTTGTGCTCACAGTCCAACACCGTGCAGGACGCTTGGCATTTGCCAGAGAACACCAGGATTGGCAAATTCGCCACTGGCGCCCTGTGCTCTTCACAGATTAAAGCAGGTTCACAGTGAGCATGTGACAGATTCCGGAGACGCCGTGGAGAGCGATCTGCTGCCTGCAACATCCTTCAGCATGACCGGTTTGGCAGTGGGTCAGTAATGGGTGTGGGGTGGCATTTCTTTGGAGAGCCGCACAGCCCTCCATGTGCTCGCCAGAGGTAGCCTGACTGCCATTAGGTACCGAGATGAGATCCTCAGACCCCTTGTGAGACCATATGCCTGTGCGGTTAGCCCTGGGTTCCTCCTAATGCAGGACAATGCTAGACCTCATATGGCTGGAGTGTGTCAGCAGTTCCTGCCAGATGAAGGCATTCAAGCTATGGACTGGCCCGCCCGTTCCCCAGACCTGAATCCAATTGAGCACATCTGGGACATCATGTCTCGCGCCAACCACCAACGTCACGTTGCACCACAGACTGTCCAGGAGTTGGCGGATGCTTTAGTCTAGGTCTGGGAGGAGCTCCCTCAGGTGACCATCCGCCACCTCATCAGGAGCATGCCCAGGCGTTGTAGGGAGGTCATACAGGCACGTAGAGGCCACACACACACACACAAATACTGATCCTCATTTTGACTTGTTTTAAGGACATTTCATAAAAGTTGCATCAGCCTGTAGTGTGTTTTTCCACTTTAATTGTGTGTGTGACTCCAACTCCAACACCACTGGTTAATAAATCTGATTTCCATTGATGATTTTTGCGTGATTTTGTTGTCAGCACATTCAACTTTGTACAGAACAAAGTATTCAATGAGAATATTTCATTCACTCAGATCTAGGATGCGTTATTGAGTGTTCCCTTTATTTTTTGAGAGAGATATATATATATATATATATATTATATATATATATATATATATATATATATATATATATATATATATATATATATATATAGAGAGAGAGAGAGAGAGAGAGAGAGAGAGAGATGAGAGACTGGAGAGGAGAGGACGGAGAGGAGACGAGAGCGAGAGAGAGAGAGAGGAGAGAGAGAGAGAGAGAGCGAGAGAGAGGAGAGAGAGAGAGGGGAGAGAGAGAGAGAGAGACGAGAGAGAGAGAGAGAGAGGAGAGAGAGGAGAGGAGAGAGAGAGAGAGAGAGTCGTCTATGAAAAGGTTTGGGCACCCCTGATAATTTTCATGATTTTTCTTTATAAATCATTGGTTGTCCAGCTCAGCAATTTCAGGTAAATATATCATATAGCAGATGAACACCGTGATATTTGAGAAGTGAAATTAAGTTTATAGGTTTTACAGAAAGTGTGCAGTAATTATTCAAACAAAATTAGGCAGGTGCATAAATTTGGGCACCCTTGTCATTTGAATACCTTTAGCACTAATTATTGGAACACAAAATATGTTTTGTAAGCTCACTGACCCTTGATCTACATACACAAGTGAGTCCAACTATGATAAAGGGTTAAGGTGGCCAATTGGAAGTTTTTCTCCTCTTTGCATCTTCTCTGAAGAGTGGCAATATGGGAGCCTCAAAACAACTCTCAAATGGCCTGAAAACAAAGGTTGTTCAACATCATGGTTCAGGGAAAGGGAAAAGCTCTCTCAGAGATTTCAGCTGTCAGTTTCCACTGTGAGGAACATAGTGAGGCAATGGAAGACCACAGGCACAGTTCTAGTTAAGGAACTCCCGAAGTGGCAGACCAAGAAAAATCTCAGATAGCAGAGGAGAAGGATGGTGAGAACAGTCATAGCCAAGCCACAGACCACCTCCAAAGACCTACAACCTCATCTTGCGGCAGATGGGTGTCACTGTTCATCGTTCAACTATACAGCGCACTTTGCACAAGGAGAGGCTTGTGTTATGGGGAGAGTAATGCAGAAGAAGCCTTTTCTGCAGACACGCCACAAACAGAGTCACTTGAGGTGTGCTACAGCACATTTGGACAATCCAGCTTCATTTTGGAATAAAGTGCTGTGTACTGATGAAACTAAAATTAAGTTATTTGGACATAACAAGGAGCGGAAAAAGAACACAGCATCCCAAGACAAACACTTGCTACCCACAGTAAAATTTGGTGGTGGTTCCATCATGCTGTGGGACTGTGTGGCCAGTGCAGGTACTAGGAATCTTGTTAAAGTTGAGGGTCGCATGGATTGTAGTTAATATCTCCAGATTCTTGAGAACAATGTTCTAGAATCAGTGACAAAGTTGCTCCGAGGCCAACGGCCCCAAACCCTGCTCAAAATCTACTAAGGCATTCATGCAGAGGAACCAGTACAACGTTCTGGAATGGCCATATCAGTCCCCCAGACATGAATATTACTGAAAATGTGGGCTGTCCATGCTCGGAAACCATCAAACATGACTGAACTGGAGATGTTTCTAAAGAAGAATGGTCCAAAGCACCTTCAACCAGAATCCAGACTGGAAGCTGTAGGAAGCGTTTAGCGGCTGTTATTTCTACAAAAGGAGGATCTACTAAATATTGATGTCATTTTTTGTTGGGGTGCCCAAATTTATGCACCTGCCTAATTTTGTTTGAATAATTACTGCACATTTTCTGTAAATCCTATAAACTTCATTTCACTTCTCAAATATCACTGTGTTCATCTGCTATATGATATATTTAACTCAAGTTGCTGATCTGAACAACCAATGATTTATAAACTAAAATCATGAAAATTATCAGGGGTGCCCAAACTTTTTCATACGACTGTATATATATATACACACACACACACACACACACATACACACACACATTAGGTATTACTCACTTTGAACACCTGACCCACGTGCAGCTTGGGCAGGAGCCTCCTCCTGTTGTCTGTGATCATTCCATCCACTTTCTTCATATGAGGCAGCAGGAGATCATCTGGATGCAAACAAACATCACAGGTCGTGGCTCAAAAAAATAACAATACCAATTCACTAGTAATGTGCAACTCATGTATGAATCATTCTTTTCACACCAGGTCTGTCAAATGGCTTGATCAATAACCTTTACAATTTCCCTCATTTTCCACCAAGCCAAGGGCAATGAAAAACCTGTACTGTTGCACAACCTTAAGATACAGTAGGGCAAAAATGTATTTAGTTGGCACCTGATTTTGCAAGTTCTCCTACTTTTGAGTTGAGTTTTTACCAAAACGTTCTATTTTGGTTTCATCTGACCACATGATATTCTCCCAATCTCCTTCTGGATCATCCATATGCTCTCTGCCAAACTTCAGATAGGCCTGGACATGTATTGGCTTAAGCAGGGGAACACGCCTGGCACTGCAGGATCTGAGTCCCTCTCGGCGTAGTGTGTTGCTGATGGTAGCCTTTGTTACTTTGGTCCTAGCTCTCTGCAGGTCATTCATTGGGTCCCTCCATTTGGTTCTGGGATTTATGCTCACCGTTCGCATGGTCATTTTGACCCTACGGGATGAGATCTTGCGTGCAGCCCCAGATCGAGGGAGATGATCAATGTTTTTTCATGTCTTCCATTTTTTTACAATTGCTCCCACAGTTGATTTATTCAAACAAACCTCCTTGCCTAATGTAGATTCACTCTTCCCAGCCTGGTGCAGGTCTACAATTTTCTTCCTGGTGTCCTTCGACAGCTCTTTGGTGTTTTTTCCATGATTGAGTTTGGAGTCTGTGGACAGGTGTCTTTTATACAGATAACGACGTCAAACAGGTGCCATTAATACAGGTAACAATACAGGGTGACCAAACAGTTATTTTCCACCATAATTTACAATTAAATTCTTTAAAAATCCTACAATGTGATTTCCTGAATCTTTTTTCCTCATTTTGTCTCGCATAGTTGAAGTGTACCTATGACGAAAATTACAGACCTCGCTCTTCTTTCTAAAGTAGGAGAACTTGCACAAACAGTGGCTGACTAAATACTTCTTTGCCCCACTATGTTTGCAGGAAGAATGGGTCAAAATAATACCTGAGACATCAGTGCCAAAACACCTTTTAAGTGTTGTGAGAAGGAATGGCGAAGTTACAAAATCCCAACTATTTTGCAATGTAGAAATGCAGAAATGCAGGAATGATATAATTTTAATATGCACAACAATATAATAATGGTATATTTAAGTAATAATACACTCAAGGTCCATGCTATAACATGAGATATTGGCACTAGTTTACTGTGGTTGAGGCTTCAGGTCAAGTGCTGAAGATCAGCACACCAGTACCAATATCTCACGTTATAGCACGAACTCGAGTGTATTATTGCAAATATACAGTTATGCAATTTATTGTTAGATTTAAAAATAAACAGAACAGAAAAAACAATGTTTACCAACATTCTGTTTGAAAAAATAGTTGCTAAAACATCATCATCAGACTATGGCCATCAGTCATTATAGTTCAGGATTTCCCAATAACTGTACAATATTTATCAAGTCTGAGAGTCTGTTGTTGGAGAGAAAGTGCAAGAAAGAGAATTGAATCAGTGAATCCTTTTGTCATGATGGATACATCTCCTGAAGTGGGTCAAGTGTTTCATTCACAGAATCACTTGATTCCTTTTGCGTACAAGATCTCAAGAACAAGAACTCACTGATGTCATTTTGTGAGTCAGTGAGTCATTTGATTTGTTTGCCAGGTCAGTGTTTGGATCAGTTAATCATTTGTTGTCGAATAATAATAATAATAATAACAACAACAACAACAACAACAACAACAACAACAACAACAACAACAACAACAACAACAACAACAACAACAACAACAACAACAACAATAGGATAAGTGCAATAATAGCACAAGATTTGCTCCCCTCTCGTTCAGTGGATCAGGTTTGAATCAGTGACTCAATCGAACATGAGCGAGAATCCTTAATTTCTAGTTTTGTCCTGTGAGTCAATGTTTAAAGCTGTGAATTGTTTGTTCATGACCAGGTGTTTTCCCTCTCTTGTTTAAAGGCTCAGTGTTTAAATCAGTCATGACTAACATTGCCCTCCTCTCCCACTTAGTGGCTCAGGGTTTTATTACAGGTGACTCTTTCGGTCAGGAATAGGATTTGCGCCTCTTCTCATTTAGCAGGTCAGTGTTCAAACATGTGAATCACTCAGTACGTTCATCAGGTCAACGTCGAAATCGCTTAGTCGTTTCCTCATGACAGATTCACTTCTTTCTAGTTCAAAAGATCCCTGTTTAAATCAATCAACTGTTAAATTTGATCAGCGAGTCACCGTAATGTGGCAGTCCAAGGTTGGGGTCAGCACTACATTCACAAGTATGCACAATAGCACACAAGCAAAGTCGAACTGAACCAAAACTAAAATCAAAAGCAGCCATGATAATTAGATCAACACGAGCAAAATAAGAGCAAAAGAAACCACACAAAACATTAATTCATTCAGTGACACAGGGCGCAAGGCAGGAACAACCCTAGTCATGGTGTCTATCCATTGTAGGGCACATACACACTTAGGGCACTTTAGAGACTCCAATTAACCTAAAGTGCATGTCTTTGGACTGTGGCGGGAAACCACAAAATTTGCCAACTGTTTGCAAACTGAAAGGAGCCAGGTCACTCCATCTGGGATTGAACCCAGGACCATCTCGTTGTGAGGCGACAGAGCTACCCACTGAGCCACAAAACAGATGGCAAGAAACTCCATTAGGGAAGCATGTCTGAGCAACCTCAGTCCTAACTGACTAACTACAAAATTAAACCTCTTCAGAAGTGTACCAAGCTTAATGCCACTTGAAGTCCACCCTGACAGGGACTTAATCCCCACTCAGGAGAACCTCCAAACTCCAAAGGCAAAACAACAAATCAAAACCACACGTCTAGGGTTGGGACACCAGAGTAGGGTAGGGAAAAGATGAATTGAAGGGGAGGAAACAGCCAACAACGGCCTTCACCACACACAACCCTGAAGAACACACAAAAACTATATATAAACAAAGTCTGATCAGGGTCAGAACAGGCAGAGATCCGTACCAGAATCACAAGTATGCATAACAGTACGCAAACAAAGGTGAGCTAAAGCACAAACAGCATGAGCATGCAAAGCAAGGTATAAATTGAGAACCAGAGCAAACCGGCATTAAGACACCAAAAAAAACAAACAAACAAACAAACAAACAAACAAACAAACAAAAAAAAGTCAACTATTAAACCGTTTATCAAAGCATGTTTTCAAATCAACTTTCCAAACTATAAACATCAAAGAAGAAAAGTTTTAATGAACACAAAATGTGGACATGAAGCACAACACTAATGCTCTCATGTGCAGACTCCAAACAGAGCGACCTCAGATATAATCAGGCTCACGTGACGTGTCAAAACAGAGCGAGAGTGAAAAACACAATTAAAATGAATGAAAAAATTCAAGCATGGGTCATAAGTGTTTTAATAAGTGAATCACATTTAGCAGGACAGAGTTTTATTTGAATCAGTGAACAATTCAGTCGTGAAGAAGAATGCCTCTTCTCTTATTTAGTGCTTCACTCTTTTATTCAGATAGCTGTTCAGTTTGTTTTGTAGGTGACAATTCAAACCAGCGAGTCATTTACAACCCCAAATCAGAAAAGTTTGCTACAGTATTGAAAATGCAAATGATAAATAAACACAGTGCTTCTTATGTTTACTTTTATTTCATTGTAGACAGTAAGAACCCACGATATTTCACATTGTCTGGTCGTTTTCAATTAGTTTGTTAATAAACATCCATTCCTGTATTTCAGGCCTGCAACACAGTCCAAAAAAAAAGTTGGTACGCTTTGTAATGTTTCCATTCCTTCTCACAACACTTTTTGGCACAGATGATACCAAGCGGTTTAGTGTGGTACAGGTATCATTTTGTCCCAAGGTTCCACATTGTCACACCTTAAAAATTGCAACAGTACAGGGTTACTGTTATCACATTTTTCTTTTCAAAAGACACATTCTCTATTCAGTCCTCAGTCAGGACTGCAGGCAGGCCAGTCCAGTATGGGTACCCTCTTCATGTCCTTCTTATGTGTGCAGCATGTTGTTTTAAATTGTCTTGATTTAGAGGAAGAAATCTGCAAATCCCTTTCTTTGAGCAACATTGTATTTAAACATTTAATAATTTTCTTATGCATTTGTTGACAAACTGGAGATCATCTGCCGAACTTTGCTCCTCAGAGATTCTGAGGCTGCTGTTGTACCAAATCATAATTATGAATTACCTGTTTGAAATCAGATCATAATTATTTTTTTGTTGCTTAATTACTAGCCCTAAATTTCCTCATCCCAACTTTTTTTTTGAATGAGTTGCCGACCTGTAATGCTGGGGTGGATGTTTATTAACGAAAAGGCAATTAAGTAAAGCAGAAAAAAACGAGATATCTTGGGTTCATACTGTGTGCACTTAATAACAAAATAAAGACAAAATATATATGTATATAAAAGAAGCAAAGTGAACACGTCGCTGTTTTTTTTTTTGGTGCATTTTCCATACTGTTCTGGTACTGTTTTCCATACCTATTCTGATTCGGGCTTGTAGTTATAAGTGAGATTCCCGAAAATCCATGAATTAAACCAGTGAATCAGTTGCCATGAACAGCCATGAAGAACATTTGCTGCTACTCTCATTCAGTGGTTCAGAGTATGAATCAGTGAATCCTTCAGTACATTTAGTAAGTCAGTTTTAAAATCTGTGAATCATTCAAACTTGACAGAGGGTGGCTCGTTTCTTGTTTAGAAGGCCAGTGACTGAATCAGTGAAATTCTTGTTTCATGTAAAGATAGTAGACATTTGTAAAATATTTGCAGTAACACAGGCTTTTATATTTTAATAAATAAATAGATTAATCAATGTTTGAAATGTGCTGGTACTCCTCAGAAACACATCACTGCATTGTTTAAAAAACAACAACAACAACAACAACAACTTTGCACACTCCTAGCATTCTCACCGTTCTCTCTCTCGAGTGTGATCATGACATCTGCATCCAGAGCCACGCTGATCAGCAGCTCCACAAAACACCTGAAAGTCTCCTTCATGGTTCTGGTGTTGAGGAAACGAGTAGCAAATGGGACTGGAGGTGTAAACTCTAAACAAGAGTTTGAAAATGAGACTTACTTATAAAGCATCTCTCAAGCAAATTTAAAACAACTTGCATTATCCAATTGCTGTACATAGGATAAAAATAGCTAAAACATAATTAAAGACATTGTACAGGCAAAGTAACACTTCAAACATTTACTTTCAACATAACTCTTCATATCCCAGAAGTTGAATCTGTTCATCTGGACATAAGGTTTTGTGGGAGAAACGTTTTGTCACTCATCCAAGTGACTTTTTCAGCCTCAGCTATTTGGAAAACTTCCCCAATCTTATATACAGCACCTTTGCATAACGACTGATACCAGCACCATTACATACAGTGGTGCTTGAAAGTTTGTGAACCCCCAGAATGTTCCACACCTCTGCACAAATATGACCGAAAACATTTTCACACAAGTCCTGCAAGTAAACGGAGAACCCAGCCAAACAAACGGAGACAAACACAAACACACTTGGTCAGCTATGCATTGAGGAAAATGATCCAACACCACACCAGTGAGTGGCAAAAGTATGTGAACCTCTAGGATTACCAGTTAACTTGAAGGTGAAATTAGAGTCAGGTGTTTTTCAATCAATGGGATGACAATCATGTGAGAGTGGGCACCCTGTTTTATTTAAAAAACAGGGACCTTTATTAAATAAAAGTTGTATTAAATAAAACAGGCTCATTATCCTGGTTGGGTCCCTTTTTGAGTCTTGGTCCTCCCAAGGTTTCTTCCTTAGGGAGTTTCCTTGCCACTGTTGCCCTAGGCTTGCTCAATTTGGGATTGGCCGTAGATATTAGAAGACAATCTAAAATTGTGAAGTTGCTTTGAGACAATGCGCTATATAAATAAATCTGATTTGACTTGACTGCAGGTAGCCATGCATAGTCACCCAGAACTCAGGCTATTGAAATTGAGTTTGTTACCCTCATCAGTCATAAACATAAACACACTGAAAAAGTCTGTTTTAATAATCTCATTAGCATAAACACAGATATCTCCACATAAATAACAGCCTTAAACTAAAGCTAGAACTACTTAACATTAAATCAAGTTACAAGCAAAGCAGTTACTGTAAATGAAATTATCACTGATAAATGTTTACATGTACTACTTCTTACTGAAACTTGGATTAGTCTGGATAAATATTTAACCTTAAATGAAGCCTCTTCTACTTGAATAGAATTATGTACAAAACCCTTGTCCTAATGGTCACAGGGGAGGTGTAGCCACAATTTTTGACAAAGATCTAATTGTTACTGCTAAATCCCATTATGAGGCTAATTTGTGTGACATAGTAGTTGTTAATGTGACTGATCCATAGTTATGCAAGTCAAAACCATACTCTTTTCAGCTCATCACTATTTACCGCCACCTGGGTAGATATTCAGATTTTATTCAGGAATTTGCTCATTTTCTGTCATGCTTAGTACTTTCAAAGAGGCTATAATTGTATGTGATTTTAATATCTTTGAAAATGATCCACTTTGAAAATGAGCAAGACCCATTTAAAATTGCTTTGGAGTCCATTTTAAAATCCATGGGTATCACTCAGAATGTGATGAGGCAAACCCACTGCTGTAATCATAACTTGGATCTAATATTAACATTTGGGATCAATATAGATAACCTTGTTTTCCCACAAAGTGATTTGATTTCTGATCACTCACTTTTAGTTTTTGATCTACCTGTAACTAATAAAGTCTGCCTACTGCCTTATCATCACACCAAGTACCTTATATATATATATATCTGGTTACATCTGGTACTTCAGCTGTGTATATTAATAACCTACCAGACTTAACGTTTAATATACCTACAGAGCCCAAACATCTAAAGCATGTAACCAGCCAATTAGAATGTCTGCTTTGCTCAACCCTGGATAAAGTTGCTCCTGCAAAGGGTCAAAAGCATTAGGGGGAAAAAAAAGCCAGCACCACGGTGTAATGACCACACCCCATACCATAAAGCAAACAGCTTGGAATTTAGAATGTAGGTGGCGACATGGTAAATTAGTGGTACAGTGGTGCTTGAAAGTTTGTGAACTTTATATTTCTACATAAATATGACCTAAAACATCATCAGATTTTCACACAAGTCCTAAAAGTAGATAAAGAGAACCCAGTTAAACAAATGACACATTAATCAAATATTATACTTGGTAATTTATTTATTGAAAAAAAATGATCCAATATTACATATTAGTGAGTGGCAAAAGTATGCAAACCTTTGCTTTCAGTATCTGGTGTGACCACCCTGTGCAGCAATAACTACAACTAAAAGTTCCTGTAACTGTTGATCAGTCCTGCACACCAGCTTGGAGGAATTTTAGCTCATTCCTCCATACAGAAATGCTTCAACTCTGGGATGTTGATGGTTTTCCTCACATTAACTGCTCGCTTCAGGTCCTTCCACAACATTTCTATTGGATTAAGGTCAGGACTTTGACTTGGTCATTCCAACACATTAACTTTATTCTTCTTTAACCATTCTTTGGTAGAACGACTTGTGTGCTTAGGGTCGTTGTCTTCCTGCATGACCCACCTTCTCTTGAGATTCAGTTCATGGACAGATGTCCTCACATTTTCCTTAAGAATTCTCTGATGTAATTCAGAATTCATTGTTCCATCAATGATGGCAAGCTGTCCTTGTCCAGATGCAGCAAAACAGGCCCAAACCATGATACTACCACCACCACCACCATGTTTCACAGATTGGATAAGGTTCTTATTTTGGAATGTAGTGCTTTCCTTTCTCCAAACATAAAGCTTTTCTTTTAAACCAAAAATTTCTATTTTGGTCTCATCCATCCACAAAACATTCTTCCAATAGCCTTCTGGCTTCTCGTGATCTTTAGCAAACTAAAGGTACTTTGTTGGTCGACCACATCTGGGGAGGGCAACAATTTTCTTGAATTTCCTCCATTTGTACACGGTCTGTCTGACTGTGGATTGGTGGAGTCCAAACTATTTAGAGATGGTTTTGTAACCTGTCCCAGCCTGATGCGCATCAACTCTTTCTGATGTCTTCAGAAATCTCATTTGTTCGTGCCATGATACACTTCCACAAACGTGTTGTGAAGAGCAGACTTTGATAGACCTCTGTTCTTTAAATAAAACAGCATGCCCACTCACACCTGATTGGCATCCCATTGATTGACATGTGACTAATTTCCCCTTCAAATTAACTGCCAATCCTAGAGATTCACATACTTTTGCCACTCACTAATATGTAACATTGGATCGTTTTCCTCAATAAGTAAATGACCAAGTATAATATTTTTGTCTCATTTGTTTAACTGGGTTCTCTTTATCTTCGTTCAGGACTTGTGTGAAAATCTGATGATGTTTTACAGTGGGGCAAAAAAAGTATTTAGTCTGTCACTGATTGTGCAAGTTCTCCGACTTGGTCTGTAATTTTCATCATAGGTACACTTCAACTATGAGAGACAAAATGAGAAAAAAATCCAGGAAATCACATTCTAGGATTTTTAAAGAATTTAATTGTAAATCATTGTGGAAAAAAAGTATTTTGTCACCCACAAACAAGAAAGATTTCTGGCTCTCACAGACCACAGACATACAAGACAATTGATAATCTGCCTCAATCTGGGGCTCCACGCAAGATCTCATCCCGTGGGGTCAAAATGATCATGAGAACGGTGAGCAAAAATCCCTGAACTACACGGAGGGACCTGATGAATGACCTGCAGAGAGCTGGGACCAAAGTAACAAAGCTACCATCAGCAACACACTACGCCAAGAGGGACTCGGATCCTGCAGTGCCAGACGTGTACCCCTGCTTAAGCCAGTACATGTCCAGGCCCGTCTGAAGTTTGCCAGAGAGCATATGGATGATCCAGAAGAGGATTGGGAGAATATCATGTGGTCAGATGAAACCAAAATAGAACGTTTTGGTAAACACTCAACTTGCCAAGTTTAGAGGAAGAAGAATTCTGAGTTGCGCCATACCTACTGTGAAGCATGGGGGGAAACATCATGCTTTGGGGCTGTTTTTCTGCAAAGGGGCAGGACAACTGATCCGTGTTAAGGGGAGAATGAACGGGGCCATGTATCGTGAGATTTTAAGCCAAAACCTCCTTCCATCAGTGAGAGCATTGAAGATGGAATGTGGCTGGGTCTTCCAGCATGACAATGATCCCAAACACACCGCTCGGGCAACAAAGGAGTGGCTCCGTAAAAAGCATTTCAAGGTCGTGGAGTGGCCTAGCCAGTCTTCAGACCTCAACCCCATAGAAAATCTGTGGAGGGAGTTGAAAGTCTGTGTTGCCCCAAAACATCACTGCTCTATAGGAGATCTGCATGGAGGAATGGACCAAAATACCATCTACAGTGAGTGCAAACCTGGTGAAGACTTACAGGAAACGTTTGACCTCTGTCATTGCCAACAAAAGTACAAAGTATTGAGTTGAACCAAATTTATTGACCAAATACTTATTTTCCCCATAATTTACAATTAAACTCTTTAAAAATCCTACAATGTGATTTCCTGGATTTTTTTTTTCTCATTTTGTCTCTCATAGTTGAAGTGTACCTATGATGAAAATTACAGACCTCTCTCATCTTTCTAAATCGGAGAACGTGCACAATCAGTGACTGACTAAATACTTTTTTGCCCCACTGCAAGTCATATTTATGCAGAAATATAGAAAATTCTAAAGGGTTCACAAACTTTCAAGCACCACTGTATTTAAGATTGCCTGGAAGATTAGCATGGCAAAGTATAAGCATGCCCTTACTAAAGTTAAAGCTGCATATTTGTCCGCACTCAGAGAAAAACAATGATACTAGATTTCTTTTTAATACAGTCTCCAGATTAATGAAAAACATTACAGAAAGTGATGTGTGAAAGTAATGCTTAGTAAAACAGTAATGCTTTCATTAATTTCTTTAATGATAAGATAAAATATTCAGCATAAAACCCGATGCTCATTATATCACCCAGCTATTCAGCTATCTTGTTCATCCATATGTATCCATATACTATATATCAAGTTATCGTCAAACCAAATGGCGGCTTTATAGTCAGCAAAATTGTGTAAAGAAAATAAAAGATTGGATGTCATGTAATTGTATTTAATTTAACTCTGATAAAACTGAGGTTTTATTAGTTGAACCCAAGGCTGCGAAAGAAAGGTTTGCACCATCTATCCTAAACCTAGATGGCGGTTTGGTAATGCCCAGTCCGTCTTTAAAAATAAAATAAAATAAAAAAAACTTAGGCGTCACATTTGCTTTAGATCATTCCTTCAGTTACGTAATATTGCTAAACTCAGAAATATGCACTTTTCTATAGATGCTGAGAAACTGGTTCATGCATTTATAACCTCAAAGTTGGATTACTGTAATGCTTCACTTACTAGATGCTGTAGTAAATCTATAAATATATTCAATTAGTTCAGAATGCAGTGGCTTGTGTGCCAACTAGAAATTTGGATCGGCGTCTCATGCTACACTTAGTTTTAGTGGTTCAAACGTGTTGTGTTAATGGAGTCTGTGTAAATTTTCTTTTCTCTCCGAGCTCGTGAACTGAAAGAACATGAACTGAATTCTGAATTAACGTTAGTCAATTCTGTTCTGTTCTGTGCTGTTCATGTGTGTGGCTGTAGTTGTATCACTGTTGAAGTCACAAGTGCACAAGTGTAGGCTAAATGTGAATGGCTCAGAAACGGACGCATGAGATTGGTCATTGAGAATCATGCTGAAAACTGTGGTAACCTAGCGGTTAAGGTACAGGACTCTGGCCCAGAAGGTCCAGGGTTCAAATCCCATCTCTGCCAAGCTGCCATTGTTGGGTCCTTGAGCAAGACCCTTAACCCACAATTGCTTGGATTGTAAGACTGTACCAATTGTAAGTCGCTCTGGATAAGGGCATCTGCTAAATGCTGTAAATGTAAATGAAAACCAGCCAATTCCAGTCAGTGGTCAAACAATCAGTGCATCTCTAACCTAGACCATAGAGGGTAGTAACTCCTCCGGTTGACAGAGGATGCCCTGCTACCAAAACTTTCCTACCAAGGACACAAGATCCTACTGGACTAAATAATGCCGATATGCATATTTTCAGGTTATCCTATACAATAATTTTATTTATTTTTCACTATTGTTATAATTAATTATTAATATTTTATAAAATTTAAATACATTTATCTTTGGTAATATTTAGCTTCTGTTTATTTAAACTGTTATTATAAACTTATTAATTAAATAACGTAGTTTAATTCCTACATACATAACCTATAACCGCCCACAGAGGATGGGTCCCTTTTTGAGTCTTGGTTGTTCCAAGGTTTCTTCCTTTTAATGTTTAGGGAGTTTTTCCTTGCCACTAGGCTTACTCAATTAGGGCTTTGGGCCTAGATCATAGAACATTGTACAGCTGCTTTGAGACAATGCTCCATTGTAAAAGCGCTATAGTAATACATCTGACTATGACTTTTAAGTACTCGAGTATACAGGGTGGTTTTACAGCATAGCCAATTTACTTACTTACATTATCTCACTACTTACTTACATTACTAATTACTTACCATCATCTTCGCTCACAGCCTCTGGATCAGAGACCAGCTCTGGTGAAACCGTGAACTCCTCTTTCCATTTCCTCCTCTTCTTCGGTGGGGGTTCGGCTTTGGATTTCGGCTGCTTGGGTCTGGGTTTGGACAGGCCTTGCTTAGCGTTTTGCTTCAGTATGGAGGAATCGGACTCGAGTGAGCCTGCAGTTTTGTGGGTCAGCTGAGCCTTCATCTGAGATCCTCTAAACAAACCACACCAAGCACAAAAAGTGCTGAAGTACATTTTAGATGAGCAGGTAAAGCCCAGTGACATTGAATTACTACAACTACACACAAAGTCCAAAAGTATTCAGACACTGGCTCCGTTTACACTTTTCATGCATCTTACGCTTCTTATGCATTTTTTACATCTGTTCATGCATTTTGTATCTGGACTGTATCTGGACAAATACAGCATGCATTTACATGTACCAGTGAAATGTGTCTCCAGTCAACCAGATTGAAATCCATTTGCTGAATGCAGTATACTATGCAAATCTATTCATAACACCGGACCACCCGATTCCTGTGAGGTTTACAGTTTTTATTTGCAAAAGATGGTTGTTGGATCAAAAGTTATGATTTTTACATTATTTCTTAAGATTTCTTTAAACTAAGAGCAAAGCACTGAATTTGGGATGTACTCTCACTAGGTAAACTGTGCTGCGGCTGGGTGAGTTTGTCCCCTAAAGCGCGGTTCATTTGACTAGGGTGATAATTCGTATCATGCCGTGGTGCTGACACAAAGCTCAAATCATCTCAAACTCACATTAACTGCTCGCTTCAGGTCCTTCCACAACATTTCGATTGGATTAAGGTCAGGACTTTCACTTGGCCATTTCAAAACATGAACTTTATTCTTGAACGACTTGTGTGCTTAGGGTCGTTGTCTTGCTGCATGACCCACCTTCTCTTGAGATTCAGTTCATGGACAGATGTCCTGACACTTTCCTTTAGAATTCTCTTAATTCAGATTTAATTTTTCCATCAATGATGGCTAGCCATCCTGGTCCAGATGCAGCAAAACAGGTCAAAAAATAAATAAATAAATAAAATAAAATAAAATAAAATAAATAAAAATAAAAATACTACCACCACCATGTTTCACAGATGGGATAAGGTTATTATGCTGGAATGCAGCGTTTTCCTTTCTCCAAATATGAAGCTTTTCTTTTAAACCAAAAATTCTATTTTGGCCTCATCCAGCCACAAAACATTCTTCCAATAGCCTTCTGGCTTGTCCATGTGATCTTTAGCAAACTGCAGACGAGCAGCAATGTTCTTTTTGGAGAGCAGTGGCTTTCTGCTTGTTGTTCAGTGTTCTTCTGATGGTGGAGTCATGAACAGTAACATTAGAAAATGTGAGAGAGGCCTTCAGTTGCTTAGAAGTTACCCTGAGGTCATTTGTGACCTCGCCAACTATTTCACGCCTTGCTCTTGGAGTGATCTTTGTTGCTCGACCACTCCTGGGGAGGGTAACAGTGGTCTTGAATTTCCTCCATTTGTACACAATCTGTCTGACTGTGGATTGGAGGAGTCCAAACTCTTCAGAGATGGTTTTGTAACCTTTTCCAACCTGGTGAGCATCAACAACTTTTTCTCAGGTTCTCAGAAATATTGCATCTTTTTCCTCAATAAATAAATGACCAAGTATTTATTTATATATATATATAGAGAGAGAGAGAGAGAGAGAGGAGAGAGAGAGAGAGAAGAGAGAGCAGAGAGAGAGGTGAGAGAGAGAGAGGAGACAGAAGAGAGAGAGAGAGAGAGACAGAGACAGAGAGATAGAGAGAGAGATAAGAGAGAGAGATAGGATATAGAGATATGAGAGATTATAGGGTATATAGATATATATAGATATATAGATATACACACACATATGATAGAGATAGATATATATATATATATATAGATATATAGATATATATATATATATATATATATATATATATATATACACACATACACACACACATACACACACACACACACACACACACCAATCGTTTGTATTTGAGAATTAGTTAGCATTTAGTTCTTCAAGACTTTTACAGCCATATATTGAGCTCTACACAGATCAGCTTGCAGTGGATGTTTTCTCAGTAATCTTTGTTCAACATTTTGTTTAGTTCATGACACAAAAGTAATTCATGAATCACAGCTTGAATTAAAATCACCTGCAGCTGCAGAATGTGCTACCATGAGACGTTTATTGAGGTACAATTGTGTTGTGCAGCAAACTTGTCGTCTGGAGCAAGTGGGTATTAATTTCAGCCATGTCGACAGGAACCACATCGTCCCAGTGGTGATCCTATAGCCAACATTGGGTTACAGCAGGACGAAACTGAATGAGAAAAACTCTTGTTTTAGTTTCTTGAGGTGCATGATTATCGGGTTTTACTCAGATTCCTCCTGACAGCTGACTGAGAAAGGAATGTGCTTTTATTGGAAAGTTGTTACGAGACCGTGTGGGATTCCATTGTCACGTGACTTGTTAAAAAACATTTCTTTCTTTTTGCTTCTGCTACAACAGTGACTGAAGCAAGAAAGACAGGAAAAACCTCAGTAGTACCTCATGGAATGCATAGGTTTGCACTTCGGCTTCCTGTTGCACACACGCACATACTCCCGCTTGTTCACTGTGTCCAGAAACTTGACGTACACTCTGCGGTACATCGTCTTAGCATCTCCGAAGTAACCTAGATACTGCACACAAAAGGCAGATTTTTAAAGAGGTTACACACAAATTTCCAATTAAACAAATAATGTGGTTACCGAAATTTCACAATACCTACCAAAAGAGGCACACAAATTCCTTACTCAAGTGGTGCCATCACTACCCCAGGTAAACAGTGTGCACACAACTGACCGCCCACATGATATAAGAAAATGGTGCTTATCGGACCAGACAACTTTCTTCCATTGCTGAAAAGGTCCAGGTCTGACACTCGTGCTCATTGTAGGCTGTTTCACTGATGGACAGGGATAAACCTCTGACTGGTCTGCAGCTAAGTGTCCCCATAATAAGCTGCTCTGTTTGTTGTAACATTCCTCTGGTAAGCAGCAGTAAACATTTCTGTGACTTGTACCAATGTAGTTCTTTTGTTCAATCGGACCACGCACCACCCTTGTGTATCGCTGAGCCTTGGATGCCAGCACACTATCGCCAGTTTTTTCTCTCCTTGGAACTCTGTCAGCAGGTACTCACCACTGCACACCAACAGCACCACACAAGCCTTGTTGTTTAGGAGATGCTCCCAAACATAAATCTTGCCATAACAAATTGTCCCTTGTTAAAGTGACTCAGGTATTTACTTCTGGAAAATTTCTCCCACATCTAACACATTAACCGCTGTAATCATACTTTAGATCTAATATTAACATTTGATATCTACACAGACAACCTTGAGGTTTTCCCGCAAAGTGATTTGATTTCAGATCACTATATTTTAGTATTTGAGCTATCCCTAATATATAAATCCTAGATCAATTTCAAATCTACCATTTCTGTCCAAAAGCCATCCATCAGCAGCTCTGCAGTTACCTCCAAAGGAAATGGTATTTATGAAACATTTCAGTCTGGCTTCAGGTCCGATCATAGTACTGAAACAGCATTAATTAGGGTACTAAATGACTTGTTAATGTCCTCAGATAATGGATGTGTTTCTTTTCTTGTTCTGTTAAAGTGCAGCATTTGACACTATAGATCATGATGTTTTACTAAACAGACTAGAAAATCCTGTAGGTATTAAGGGATTAGCACTTTCTTGGTTTAAATCAGTTTGTTCATATAAATAATCTAAGGTCTAAGCTCTCAAAAGTGAAGTATGGCGTGCGTCAGGGGTCAGTGCTTGGCCCGCTTTTATTTTCTCTGTACATGCTGCCACTAGGCTCAGCTATTCGTAAGCATGCCATTAGTTGGCATTAGTTTTCAGATGATACACAGCTGTACATATCGGCCAAACCTAATGACAGCCTTACAATCAACAAAATTGAGGACTGCGTAAAGGAAATAAAAGATTGGATGTCATTTCATTTTATCTTATTAACTCAGATAAAACTGAGGTTTGATTAGTGGGACCCAAGGCTGTGAGAGACAGGTTGGCTACATCTATCCTAAATCTAGATAGATGTTCAGTATTGCCCAGTCCATCTGTAAAAAACTTAGGGGTCGCATTTGATTCAGATCTCTCCTTAGATGCACACATTAGCAACATCACTCGAATTGCTTTCTTTCAATTACATAATATCTCTAAACTCAGAAATATCCTCTCTTTTAATGAAGCAGAGAAACTGGTTCATGCGTTTCTAACCTCAAGGTTGGATTACTGTAACGCCTTACTTACTTGATGCTCTAGTAAATATATAAATAAACTTCAATTAGTTCAGAATGCAGCCACCCGAGTGCTAACTCGAACTAGAAAATTTCATCATATCACTCCTGTTCTATCATCACTACACTGGTTACCAGTTAAATTCCGCATTTATTACAAAATACTTCTTATAACTTATAAAGCTCTACATGGCCTGGCCCCACATTATCTGAGTGACCTCTTAGAGTTTTACAGTCCAACTCGTCTACTTCATTCGCAGGGCGCAGGACTTCTTTTAGTTCCTAGAAATAAAAAAGTCACAGCAGGGGGAAAGGCTCTCATACATGGCCCCCCAACTATGGAATAAACTACCCACTTTTGTTCGAGACTCCAGACACTCTCCAAAATTTTAAGTCTAGGCTAAAGACATACTTATTTACGCAGGCTTTTGACTAGATTTAGACCGGGGTGCATGGCTTGGGTCACTGGGGCCGGAGTCTGGCCTGCCTTGTCCTTTAGCCAGGAGTGTCGGGTGGGTGGTCTGGC
>JAJAGP010000283.1:335741-375741 GCA_025084515.1 Ancistrus triradiatus | reverse complement strand
TGTTGTGGTGAAATTTCTGTTTTATGAGCACCGACTCAAGGGTTCCATTTTTGTAAACGTGTATGTGTGTTACATTACAGGAAAGCATTGAGCTTTAAAGCAAAAATATCACATTTAAGGCCACAGGATGTAAACAAAAAAAGCAGCTACGTAAATTGGGTTAATTTTTCATTAATGTGTTAAATATGTCCATTTAATCGAACGCATTAACACATTCATTTTGACAGCACTAATAAAAACACAAGGCAGGCATTGCTTTGTAAATCCACCTATGCTGGCAAGGGGAATTCACTAAGCAAAAACAGAGGTACACCTGAATGCAGTGCCAGTACATTACCAGGCACATCATAGCATCACTCAACCTTAAAATTACAAGCCCAGTCCAGGGTTTAAACCCAGGTCATCAGGAAGTGTCGTTTCCAGCTGCTGGCTCTTGCCAATGATCCACAGGAGCTATATAAAAACACAGACCCTACAGAAACATCAAACAATAGAGAAACGATAATAAAATTGGCTGGGACTGCTGCACATATCCCTGGATCCCCCAACTAGCCTTCCCTTCCCAAAATCTGCATGTGACAGCCAATACGACCAGACCAGAAGGCACTGCTGGGACTTCAACTAGTGTTTCACGCAGTGGTGGGCTAATGTATTAAACCGCTGCACCATAAAATGGACACCCTAGCTAGACATTCGATACTGAAGATCCTTCTACTGCATCCTTTAAGCTCTACCGCCAAGTAAATCAACAACTAAATATTAATTTCATAAACTCATACACATACCTGCAGACTTTCAATGTCCTCGTTTCTCACCACAAACTCGTCGCGCTCTCGATACATGCCCTCTCCTCCACTGTCCGCCAGCTCGTCATCTGTGAGTCCTTCCACGGCTACAGTGTTCAGACGTACAGCAAGTTTGTTTGGAGGTACATTCTTCAACAGCATCTCCACAGGTACTTCGTTCTGCACAGGCTGCAGGGTCTCTGCAGAGTGGCCGCTGGGGGGAGGCTCCTGATCTGTGCAGTCAACCAAACTTCTGCTGTCTAGAGAGAATTTCAGGTATATGATACCTAGACATACAGACTAATGCAAACTTTTTGCCAAAATTGGGCATCTGGCTTAATGTACCATTACTGTTTATTTGTCGAATATAACATATTGCACCTACCTACCTACCTACCTACCATAGGGTAGCCTACCTTAAGCATGCTTAAAACACATTAACCTACAGTTGGCAAAATCATTAACACAAAGCTTATTTTATAACAAAGTGTTGCATATCACGTAATTTATTGAATAATGTATTGAAAGTGAAAACAAAAACAAAGTGGTTATTTCAGGTCAGTCAACTTGCTGCTGCCCGGATGCCCAACATCTGCAGGAAAGTATGTACTGCATGTCCTTACCCAGGGAAAATTTTATAATAAAAAATAAAAAATTCAGAATACAGTTCCTGCTGAATGTCTATTTCTGTGTATTATCGGATTACTAGTCAAAAATCATAAACCGAAACATCGTAAGACGGGGAGCGCCTGTACACACTGACAGGATGGCCAAACTTTTGCACATGGAAGAGAGAAATCAAAATTTGGCACCATGCTAAACTCAGCACAGAAGCAGTGCATTTAAAAGAAAGAAAAATCTATAAAATGTCATTTAACACACTGTAATTTTCCAAAGACAAAAAGAACAAGAATACACACCTAGTAGTTTCTTGTCTGCGGTCTCGTCCAAGGAGGAAAGCGCACAACTAATACGCTTTTGAAGGTCATGGTTTTTCCTGACTGATTCTTCCTCATCAGATGAGAAAGTTGGAAGTGGTTGCAAATTCTGCTGAAGCTCCTCCTCTACTTTCTTAGCTACAACAACATTACCAATGTCTGCTGAAACCGACTGAGTTGATGAAGGCAGTGGTTTAGATGGAACAGGCAACAAATTAGGTTTCTTGGAGACCGGTGGCTTTTTGGCACGATTGGGTGACCGTATAGGGGGAGAGAAGAAGTTCTGCTTGGGTCCAGACTTAAGGAAGTCCAAAAAGGATCCAATGAAGCCAGTTTTAACCTCAGGCTGTTTCTCTTCTACCTCTTTTATTATTTGACGTATTCTTTCCTGCTGCTGGTAGCCATCAAGATATCCATCAGAAGAAGAACCTGTCTCACTTCCTTTAGAGTTCTGCCTCTTTACCTGGCCACTTCGTTTTTGGGATTTAGGGTGGCCATTTTGATCGTCACCAGCTTGCCTTGTAGAACCTTTAGACTTGGCTCGCTTCTTAGACAGACCCTCAGAGAAGCTTTCTGTAAGGTCTTCCTCAATCTTATCACTCTGTACTCCTTTAGGTTGATTTAAAAGGCCAGTGGAGGTATATTCTTGAGCAGTGGAGGTATATTCTTGGGGTGCAGAGTGATAACCTGAATGGTTGTGTCCATTAGAATTCAGAGACTCATTGCTTGGAAGTTCTTTTGATAGTGTCTCTTTATCACAACACTTCACCATTTGCTCAGACATGTCTAGTTTAGAGTTGCCTTTTTGTGCATGCGAGTTTGCAGAGGGAAAAGCTTGGTGCTCACCAACATCCTTTTGAAGGTCTGTCATCAGCTGACCACCATTTAAAGTCAGGATCTGTGTATTGTCCATCATGTGGTGGGAAGAGAAATCATCATCGTGTTGATTCCCAACTAACTGAAAGTGGCACTTGGTGTCTGTCGGGTTGGATATGGCAGCTAAGTCACCTTCAGAGGTTTTAAAGTCTTGTGGTGAGACTCCGCAAGCAGCTGCTGTAGCAGCCAAGATGTCATCCATATTGGACAGGATGGTCTTCTCATCTTCCATAAGCATGGAATCAGGGAAGCAGATAGAACTTAAGGCAAAGTGCTGTTTGGCATCTTGAGCACTTGTGCTACTGAAATGGTCTCTCTGTACCAATGGCTGCTTTCCAGTCTCCACAGCTTGGTGGGTCCCACGCATACCAACTGAAGAATTCAGGATCTCATTATTCATTGGCAGGAACTGAACTGACACTGGTTGCATTTGGACTGCTGCCTTGGATTGGTTTTGCTCTGTAGCTAGCAAAGGTTGCTGCAGAAGGATCTTCTGAGAGGGATCTAATAGAACTTGCCCACTGGGAAGTTGAACAAATTGAGCATGTTCCTGAGAGACCTGAACACTGTTAGTGTGGATCTGATGGATCTTGGACTCAGAGGGACTTCTGAGGAGCAGTGTGGGTTCTTTGACGACAAGTTGGGATGACTGTGTTGGAGAGGAGTCTTTTGTGACACCACTGTGTACACCACTTTCCAGATGAAGATTATCACTTAATGTCCTTTCGTGCTTTCTGGATGCCACTGGTGTCAACGGATCCTCTGACCTGGAGTTGCTCCGGATCACGCTCTGCACTTGCCTATCACCAGTTTTTGAAAAAACGTACACTATGTTGCTCTGTACCCTAACATTACAGTTTGAGTCAGTCTGCGTTGATGCCTGCTGTAATGCATGCACATCCTGAAGAGGAAGCTCTCCACAGCTGTCTTTGGAGGCGAGGAACCCATTTTCATCTTGCTTCTTTTGGCTGTATGTGGGTTTCTGTTCAGCAGAGGACTGGTTGCTCTGTAAGGTCTGTGTATACGTAGCAGTGGATGAAGTGGCTGATTGAACAGGAGAATACTTTTGGGGTTGCTGCACCAGATGTCCATCTGACTTGCTGCTTGGTGTAGGCTCCATCAGGTGGTAATCCTGGGTGGTCGGTAAACTGTGTGAATGTGAAGAGTAGGGAGAAGTATCAGGGAGGGACTGAGCTGATGCGTAGCTCTGGGTGAGACTAACGGATGCAAGGCCTTGGCCATAATAGCTGACAGTTGGCACACCCTGAGAGTGACTGGAGGAATAACTGTGAGATTGATTACCCATGCAAAGGTCTTGCACCTGCTCGTTATATCCCGTGTTTGCTGCAGAGGACAACACCTGCTCCTGACCCGAGGGGAAAATGAGAGACTGACTGACAGAAGACACATTTTCTGATTGGCTTGGAGAGAAGACCTGTACATCGCTGTGGTTGCTCAGACTTTGAGAGGCTATATAGGTCTGTGCAGGGCTGATGGACATTAAACTGGTAAGCTGTGCTGATGTGTACGTCTGCGACTGGTTAGCAACCCCAGAGCTCGGTTTCTGGCTGATGGAAGCATACCTGTGCTGCGGCATGTGTGAGGCTGTTACCTGATCACGCAACTCTGTCACCTCCACAAGATGCTCTGCGGCTTTGTTAGAATCATCTTTCACTTCAGATGTTGATGAAAACACAGGGGAAGGACCTGAGGGGGAATTTGTCTCTGCCTTCTGCTGAGCGGTGCCATTAGCTATTCCATTGGGACTGGTTGGTACAGGCGTGTGTCGAGATGAATCCTGGAAGGGGCTGTCAGTGTCATCAGGTAGGTAAGTCTGCAAAGAGTGCTGTGCACTGGCAGACATGGCTGGCTGGGAGCTGGAAGGCCGCTGGTGGTGCTTAATGACGCTACATTCACGCTGAAGTGCTCGCTCAAGGGAGCTTGAAAAAATTGGGGCTCCGTAAGCCTGGCTAGTCTGCTGAGAGCTGGCCAAAGCAGAGGGAAGCAGGCTAAACTGGGGCTGAAGGAGGTGTGGGGCAGACTCCTGGGCTGAACGATATGTGGATGACTGGACTGGGAGGCTGCTGCCCAACGAAGCACCACTCAGACGATCAAAGGCAAACGCTGTTGGCATAGTGGTGTGGGAAGGTTTGATCTGAAGCAGAGGGTCATTAGGAGACAGGAGGTTATTTGAAGGGGTACAAGTAGTGTGCTGGACACCTAGTGCCGAGGTTGTGCCAAAACTCCTAGTGGGGAAGGTGCCTGGATGCTGGTAAGAAGAAAGGCCTGACATGGTGGAGAACGTTCCAGAAGATGGAAGGGCTCCAGCCAGAAAAAGTTCGGTGGACGAATTTGTGCCTAAATGGGAAATAAAACAGAAAAACAAATGTAGACATTACACAAAGTGTTTTTCTATTATTTTTACATTTACATTGCAGACATTTTCTATTTAATTGCAGACAGTATGAACCCAATATGCATGTTTTGTCTGGTCAACTTAATTTCACTTGTTAATATAGCATTCATCCCTCCAATTCGGGCCAGCAACACATTACAAAAAAAGCTGGAGCAATAAAGCATTTACCACTTGTTGCCATTCCTTCTCACAACACTTAAAAGACGTTTTGGCACAGAGGATACCAAGTGTTGAAGTGTTTCAGGTGTTATTTTGTCCCATTCTGTAAGCCCAGGACTGTATCCAAGACCTGAGAAGTTGAGGTCGCACCTGGACATTGTCAATATAAGGCTTCTTTTATGCAGAGTCAAGTTTTAAGTGACATTTGCTAATGTAACTCTTTGCAGTGCTTGACAAAGGTTTGTCAAAGTAATCCCTTGCCCATGTGGTTCTATCAGCTATTGATGAATGACAGTTCTTGATCCAATGCAGTCTTGTGTTCTTGCCCTTTTTGCCCATTCCTTGTAATGTTAAATGATTTTATGCAGTGTAGAGAGAGAAATATATAAATCCATTCCTTTTCTTTCTTTGTTAAATGTTTTTAATCATATCAATTATTTTCTCAAGCATTTGTTGACTAACTGAATATCCTCAGCCAATTTTTGTTTCTTTCGTGGATACTGCTTTTGTACCAAACCATGATCACAGTCACCTGTTTGAAAACACATAATTGTTTAGTATTTTATCTCATTACTAGCTCTAAATTGCCCCTTCCCAACTTTTTTGGACTTTGTTGCTGGTCTGAAATGCAGAAATGGATGTTTCTTAACAATGAAATTAAGTTAACCATACAAACCATGAATACATATTGGGTTCATACGGTCAAAGTAAAAATAAGTCAAAGTAAATCTAAGAGACACTGCATTTTTTTTAATGTGTGTCTCAAATTTTTCTGATTTGGGGTTGTATTTCTAGCTACTCCTGCTTACCAGTCTGCCATGGGGAAGTCCTGAACTGGGGAAGTATTGATGTGGCTGCAGGTCCAGCCTGTAGGCTTCGAGACTCAATGGAAGCAAGGAAATTCATGATAGATGATTCAGTAGTGCTGTTCCCGCTGTTGTGCAGACTTGTATCAAAGACTCCAGACACACCTGAGCCACAGAAGGGCATAAAGACACAAATTATTTAGACTGACATGTAAACCTGTATTAGATAAACATTGTCTTGTAGGAAGGTGTCCTCACCTGTGGTTTGGTGAGAGGTGGTGTAGGTTGGAAGGGTATTACTCAAGGTGTAGGACTGCCGATGGAGAAGCTCCGTCTCCATGTGTGTAGCACTATAGCTGGAGCTAACAACCAAACCGAATTATGTCAAAGACTGGGTTTAAACATATGGTATCCCTGCCTACCTGAACTAAATATTGTCTCCTTCACCAAAAAGCCATTAGCCTGGTCACGTATGGACTGGAAGATGTTTCAGATATCAGCATTTACATTTACAGCATTTAGCAGATGCCCTTATCCAGAGCGACTTACAATTGGTACAGTCTTACAACCCAAGCAATTGTGGGTTAAGGGCCTTGCTCAAGGACACAACAGTGGCAGCTTGGCAGAGGTGGGATTTGAACCCTGGACCTTCTGGTCCATAGTACAGTACCTTAACCGCTAGGCCACCACAGTCCATATCAGTATGACACAAGTAATACAGATTCTAGCTTGGAGGAAGAGTGGGACACAATTGATCAGATCTGATGGCCTTCTTACCTGACAGAATTGGACATAAGAGACAATATAGGAGAAATGGGACATTTTTCATTAAGAGAGAGTTTTTGCTTTTTTCTTAACACCATCCCAGCACCAGCAGCTATAGTGCAAGCAGGAACTATAAGTGAACCAGATTACTGCATCAAAAAAAAGACTGACAGGGACCAAAGCTAATACCTGCATCTTAAACAGGTGACTAAAGCCACCTCAGACATATGGAATCTTCCAGGCAATTCAGTATATGAGCACAGGACAAAGATTTTGTTAGACTACCAAAGTCAATGCAAAGTACTAAGGTACTGTACCATTTATTATAAGGTCCAGTATTCCCAGGACTGACAAGCTGCCACTGGTGAGCAAGTTCCTTAACCGACAAATGCTTGGACTGCACCTTGTAATGACAGTGGTTAAAGCTCTGGATTACTAATTGGAAGGTTGAGAGTTCAAATCCCATCACCGCCAAGATGTCACCCTTGGACTGTACTTCTGCCACATGCTGTAAATGTGAAGGTTTAACACACCTGGCTGGCAAATTAAAACTAGGATGTATAACTGAGAACCTGAACATACCATTGTTTCGAGGATTATAAATCATCTACAAGCCATAGTGTCTTGACAGATACAAAAATACACAACCAGTGTACTCTATACTGACATACAATGACAATACAAAACAAGATCCAACTAACTGATCAGACAGAAGAACCTTCTTAAATGCTCTGTATGCCACATGCCCTTACTGTACCAGTGCTGCTTCCTGGCCATAATAAGACTCTCTCTTTGCTGCATGTCTAACCAGCAAGCAAACAGCTGCCCAGGGCAAAACGCACAGCTGGAGGCTATTCATTACCATTTTATTTCTTGACAGTCTAACACTACATCAGTGTATGCACAGGATCAGTCAAAGACAACTGGATGTTCTCTATAACGCCACTGCTTGCTATTCAGTCCTATATAGGGATAGTCTTGAAAGCCTTCTTTTGGTTGGGTTCACCAACTTGAAGTATACCAGGTTAAAAGATGAGGTCTCTGTGTTGTTTTTCCAAGATTCAAGACGTCCATCCCCGCATGTTTGGTCAAACAATCACAGAAAACATGTGGAGCTGGTGAACGCAACGGACATTATACCATTTGCCCAATATAAACTGTACTCTAATGTTTTAATTTACAATTTAATGTAACCTTTTTCCTGGTCAGTGTCATGGTCGGGTCACTGTTACAGCAATGGGGGATTATTCCCCTGACCGACCCACCCCTTTCTCAGGCAAAGTCAGCAGCCCCATAATCAAAGGGTACTATTTAAGAATGATATACAGGTATGTGCCATTTAACATCTGCATTACGTTCTGTGAAACAGGACCCTGACCAGACATTACCATAGTTTACATTAGAGTCTTTGCACATAGTGTTTAATTTAAACAATAGTAATTAAAACAATATGAAAACATTTAGTACAGTATTGTACTATAAATAATTCTTATTATACCTTTCAGAAAATTTTAAACACTGAAAATTAAAAAGGATATAGAACAATACCATGCTTCATTCTGCCTTTAAAGACTGTGATTCTTTTTTCTGTCACCAGGTGTCGCAAAGGTTTGCGTGTACGAGTTTTCTGTCATTCAGACATGAATTAGATGTATATAAGACAGATCTTTATTTCTTATTGTAATTCATTAAGACCTTGACTGTTACAGCAAACAGACGTTGATCAGATGGACTTTAAACCTGAAATTAGACTTCAAGTAGCTTTCATAGAGTCTTAAATCCAAATAGGCGCTGCTGACAAGTTACTAGTACATAATTTACAAGGACCACCAACATGCAGATACAAAACATTCAATAAAGCACTGACACTGATATGGTGGTGACACACTATTGTAAGCGGTTCTGTAGTGTTAGCAATGGGCTTAAATGCCTCATTGTCAGTGCTGGTTTGTGAAAACAGTCAATTCCAAAAAAATAAAACTCTCATCCACAGTGACAGTCCTGTGCTTACAATGCATGGAAATAGTATAGTTATAGCCTGTAAATTTGCATTCACATACAACGCAGGGTGATTCTGATGCATCTGATAGCTACCAGCACCAACACCACACACAGTACCAAGTGATTGGTGTCAAACTCTGCTCAATCGTCTCCACGATGGTCCCTTTTCACAGACAAGTAACATGAGTTATTATCAGTGTGTCTTCCTACAACTATATGACGGCCATACCAGATAAAACTGTGCACAATTATAGGTAAAACGTAGGTGAGCCTATTAAACTGGTAAAGTATTTGCTGTTTGAGATATAAGGACATCGTAATAACAAAGCCAAAGTTGCACACACGTGGCTCTCGGCTGACTGTTTATATTACACCGAACTTAACCCAAAACCTATCTGTATTAACATTAAACAAGCTAAATGAGGGAATATAGGTGGTTTGGATTAGATTTGTATTTGTTACAGTTTCCATCTCGTGTAACCCCACGTATGCATTTAAAAACACAAACAAAAACAAGAACAGGGTTTGGTAAACCAGCATGCAAAGCTCGATCCGTAATACTATGTGTAAAGTACTTTAGCAAGCACTAGATTTAACCCCAGGCCTTGTTTCTCAGCGGCCTTTCCTCTGTTATCTACCCCCGTGCCTCTGCTGCCCTGCCCCTCTTCCTCTTCCTACCTGACCGCAGTGATGCTACTGTAAGCCCAGTCCGCGGTCTCGCCTGAAGAGTCCCGCCGCTCCTCGAAGCCCGAACCCGGGTAGCGTCCGTCCATCGTCCCGCTGCGGGCTCCGGACTCACGCGCTTCCCCCGAACAGTTCTGAGGAACATTCACACCTCCAGCACAAAGCAATCACATGGTAGCGGGACACCGAGCGCTTCTGCTGCGGATCCGCACTGCCAAGCAAGCGTGCAGGATGCAGGATGTTTAATGATCAGCCTGTGTAATTGCAATGAATGCAAAGTGCATTAAAAACCCTAACACACCGATAGGTGCAATGTCTCTTCTTTACCTCCAGCCGCTCTCTCCCAAAATACATGCACTTCCGACTCCTTCTGCACGCTCTTGCTTCACACCATTATAAACTTGTAAATTAAGCCATGTCATTTATAGAACCACATTGTGTTTATAGTGTATATCGCTTTAGTTGTTAATATAAAATCGTTATTTAATTTTTCATGTATTTACTTGGGCCTATAAATAACAATAATAAATATTTATTTTGGATTTTTAAAAGGCATGGTATAACAGGTTAACATGTTACACAACATAATTACATCAAATACTAATAGAGTATTTTATTTTAATTTAGCATAAATTCGTAGTTTTAATATTTTTCAGAAAAAGTGTCCATAAATATTTGACTACAGTTTTTTTAAATATTAATTATAGCATTGTGTTCACCAAAATATCTTATTAATGCAAGGCACATTTTTTTGTGTTTTACATATTATAAATGTATTACAGATACTGTATGCAATGAATATATTTTAAACTAAACGATTATTACTTATCGTTATATAAATAACTGACTAATATATATATTTAGTCAGCCACTGATTGTGCAAGTTCTATCATTTTCATCATAGGTACACTTCAACTATAAGAGACAAAATGAGAAAAAAAACATCCAGGAAATCACATTGTAGGATGCTTTGTAACATAACCTTTGTTGGCAATGACAGAGGTCAAACATTTCCTGTAAGTCTTCACCAGGTTTGCACACACTGTATCTGGTATTTTGGCCCATTCCTCCATGCAGATCTCCTCTAGAGCAGTGATGTTTTGGGGCAACACAGACTTTCAACTCCCTCCACAGATTTTCTGTGGGGCTGAGGTCTGGAGACTGGCTAGGCCTCTCCAGGACCTTGAAATGCTTTTTACAGAGCCAGTCCTTCGTGTGTTTGGGATCATTGTCATGCTGGATGACCCAGCCACGTTCCATCTTCAATGCTCTCACTGATGGAAGGAGGTTTTGGCTTAAAATCTCACGATGCATGGCTCCGTTCATTCTTCCCTTAACATGGATCAGTCGTCTTGTCCCCTTTGCAGAAAAACAGCCCCAAAGTATGATGTTTCCACCCCCATGCTTCACAGTAGGTATGGTGTTCTTGGGATGCGACTCAGCATCCATTTTCCCTCCAGTTGAGTTTTTCCCAAAAACTTCTATTTTGAGTTCATCTGACCACATGATATTCTCCTAAACCTCTTCTGGATCATCCATATGCTCTCTGCCAAACTTCAGACGGGCCTGGACATGTACTGGCTTAAGCAGGGGGGCACGCCTGGCACTGCAGGATCTGAGTCCCTCTCAGCGTAGTGTGTTACTGATGGTAGCCTTTGTTACTTTGGTCCCAGCTCTCTGCAGGCCATTCATCAGGTCCCTCCGTGTAGTTCTGAGATTTTTGCTCACCGTTCTCATGATCATTTTGACCCCACAGGATGAGATCTTACGTGGAGCTTCAGATTGAGGGAGATTATCAGTGGTCTTGTATGTCTTCCATTGCTGGAACAGTTGATTTATTCACATTTAGAATTAAATTCTTTAAAAATCCTACAATGTGATTTCCTGGATTTTTTTTTTGTTATTTTGTCTCTCATAGTTGAAGTGTACCTATGACGAAAATTACAGACCTCTCTCATCTTTCTAAGTAGGAGAACTTGCACAATCAGTGGCTGACTAAATACTTTTTTGCCCCACTGTATACTTTGTTATTTCCCTTTACTTTTCACGAATTTCCCTCTGGGATTAATAAAGTGATCTATCTATCTTACTCTGATCTCTAATGGTCAGGACCCCCACAGACCCAGCACGGATCAGGTACTATTTGGATGGTGGTTCTCAGCACTGCTGTATTGCTGCACAGTGTTCACAGGACGCTGCCTACATGATACCGGTGGCTGGACATTTTTGGTATGTGGAATATATTCAGTCCAGCTTTGGCACTGAGGTGTTTAAAACCTCCAGCAGTACTGCTGTGTCTGATTCACTAATACCAGCTCAACATACACTAACACACCACCACCACCACATCAGTGTCACTGCAGTGCTAAGAATAAAGGGGAATAACAATGTATGTAGAGAAACAGATGGACTACAGTCTGTAATTTTAGAACTACGAAGTGCTTCTATATAGTAAGTGAAACTGATAAAATAGACAATAAGTAAAGAAACAAGAGGTGGTCATAATGTTATGCTTGAAAATAAAACACTGTGTGTCTTATATTTACTTTGAGTTTTATTTAATTTCAGACAGAATGAACTCAAGATATTTCATGTTTAGTCTGGTCAACTTAATTTCATTTATTAATAATCATCCATTCCTGCATTTCAGGCCTGAAATACATTCAAAGAATACCTGTGACATGGGCAATTTAGCACTAGTAATGAAATAAAACTAAGTAATGGTGTGATTTCAAACAGGTAATGTTAACATGTGATAATAATCATTACTTGGTACAAAACAGTATCAATCTGTCTGGCTGAGATGGGCAGTGGATCTCCAGTTTGTCAACAAATGTGTGAGAAACATCGAAATGTTTTAAAAAATGTTCCTCAAAGAAACATTTGAAGGTATCTGCATATATCAGTGTCTATGGTGCATTTTATTAAACAATTAAATGATTCAGGAGGAACTTCAGTGCATAAAGCACAAGGGTGCAAACCTAAGATGGACATAATTTCCGATCCTTCAGATGATAACTGCATCAAGGACCATCATTCCTCAATAGCTGATAGAACCACATGGGCAAGGGATTCGTTTGGAAAACCTTTGTCAATCACTACAATACAGAGTTACATTCACAAATGTCACTTAAATCTGTCATAAAATGATGCCTTATGTTAACTATGTCCAAAAACGGCATCTACTTCCCTTCACTTCAGGGGTGGACTATCACACAGTGTAAACGTGTTTGGTGGTCTAACGAATCAGTATTCTAAATGTTTTTTGGAAGAAATGCACACCGTGTGCTCCAGACAAAGACAAACATTACCATCCAGACTGTTATCAGCAAAATGTCCTGTCCAAAAGGGTTGTGTCAGTGCCGTTGACAAAGGTAATTTATACTGCTGTGATGGCAGCATTAATGCAGAAAAGTATATTGAGATTTACATTGAAAGCAAAATATGCTGCCTTTAATCTTTTCCAGGGATGTCCATGCGTTTTTCAAAAAGACAATGCTAAAACACGTTGCACACATTACAAAGGCATAGCTGTGGAAGAAGAAACATGTGACAATGACAACCCTGTACTGTTTTTTGACTGAAGAATGGGACAAAACACCTGAAACACTTTGTAGTTTGGCATCATCATTCCCAAAACACATTAGTGTTGTGAGAAGGAATGGCAACAAGCTTGAAATGCTTTACCATTCCAACGTTTTTATAATGTGTTGAAAGGCTGAAATGGAGGTATTAATTTATATTAACAAATGAAATGAAGTTGACCAGATAAAACATGAAATATCTTTGGTTCTTACTGTCTGCAATGAAATAATTTCAAAGTAAGTGTACAAAACAGTTTTTTATTTGCATTTTCCATACTGTCTCAACTGACTTGGGGTTGTATGAGGTGTTTCAGTGGATGCTGTTTCAGTAAACTGTAGAGACTGTTGTGTGTAAAATTCCCAAGGGATCAGCAGTAACAGAGATACTCCAGCCTGCTTGTCTGACACCAACAATCATGCTACAGTCAAAATAATTGAGATCACCTTTCATGCCCATTCTTATGGTTGATGTGAACATTACCTGAAGCTGCTAGCCAGTATCTTCATGAGTTTATGCATTGCACTGCTGCCACATGATTGGATAAATTTATAGTTAAGCAGGTGTACAGGCATAAGTACTCGGTGCATGTATAAATCAAATATTTTAATTGTATTTAATAATTAATATTTATAATTAAATGTTTAATAAAAAACAAAATGCAAATTCTAACATTCATCACTTACACTATAGTGCAAATACAAAAAAAAATTGTTTATCATTTTCCAAAATAATTAAACAAAATATGCTAATTCTAAAAGAAATTATATATATTACAATATATAAAGTATACCAATCATCCAAAACATTAAAAACATACACAGGCTGAGCAATGGTGATTATCTCTGAGATTATCTGTAACATGTAAGACCTCAGGTTAAGAACAGGACTGTAACAGACGGTAAGTGAACAGTTGGTTTTCGTAGTTGACGCGTTGGATATGGGAGGAATGTTCTGGAGTAAAGACCTAAGTCACTTTAGCAAAGGACAAATGATTATGACAAGACGACTGGACACCACCTATACAACAAGGTTTGTGGGGTGCTCAAGGTCAGCAGTGGTGAGTACCTACCAAGAGTGGTCCTGGGGGAGACAAACCACCCACAGGTCAATCCACTGCCCCACTGTGTCACCCAACTTCAATATAGTCAAAATAACATTAACCAAGGAGTCAAAAACATTTAATCACACTTGATGCAAACACATGATTTTAGATGTTAATTTATTTCAAAATTAATTTACTTGTAATAAAGTCATGCTACACATAGGTTTCAACAATTATATAAAAACATAAAAAGCATAGAAACGGATCACAAAAATAGAAACCCAATGACATACTATACAGCGGATACAACCCATCTTAAGCTGTGTAGTGGAGTAGATACAGTATGTACAGCCTTATGCAAATGTTTGGGCACTCCTGGTGAAATGCAGCTGTTGTGTTGACAAAAATCTACACGTGAAGCGTCCAAACTTTTGCATAAGATCGTACGAGGGACACAGAGGTAAAGCTGGTTTAAGCATGAATCAAAAACGAGGCCCAGACCTCCTTCATCAAAATTAATCACATATGAGAATTAAAACAAACCTAGTAGAATGAGGTTAGTGATTTATACAGTGCCTGTTTCATAAAGTAAACTGAAATGACATGGCACACAAACTACTTACTCACCATCCTAAAACATAAATATGTTATATGTGAAGCAAAGATGTAGACAGTGTACAACCAGTTCAGTGTTAACAATTGAGACTGTTCTAAAAGAGTTTCTTCATGCTGAATTATAACCAGGTCTAAATAAGAATAAATCCCAAATGACCAGTTTCAGCTTATCGTCGAATGGTGCCTGGCCTTGACCTAAGGAATGAACAAAAATGCAATACATAAATTAGTGTTGTCAAACAATTAAAATATGCACAAATAATTATGTTTTACTGGTATGATTGGATCAGACACAGCAGTGCTGCTAGAGGTTTTAAACACTGTGTTCACTCACTGTCCACTTATCTGTTTGTGTTCATCAGTGCTCACAGGATGCTGGATATTTCTGGTTGCTGGACTACTCTCAGTCCAGCAGTTGCTGCTCCAACAGCACTGCTGTGTGTGATCCACTCATACCAGCATTTACAGTGGGGCAAAAAAGTATTTAGTCAGCCACTGATTGTGCAAGTTCTCCTACTTAAGTATCTGGTCACCCACAAACAAACAACAGACCTGTAACTTGTTCTTTAAGTAGCTCTTCTGTCCTCCACTCGTTACCTGTATTAATGGCACCTGTTTGAGCTCGATATCTCTATAAAAGACAGCTGTTCACAGACTCAAACATTCAGACTCCCAACTCAACCATGGCCAAGACCAAAGAGCTGTCGAAGGACATCAGGAAGAAAATTTTAGATCTGCACCAGGCTGGGAAGAATGAATCTACAATCGGCAAGCAGGTTGGCGTGAATAAATCAACTGTGGGAGTAATTGTAAAAAAATGGAGGACATACAAGGCCATTGATAATCTCCCTCAGATCCTGTGGTACCATCAGTTCCTTCCTCGTTCCATCATTGAGAGCACTGAAGATGGAACGTGGCTGGGTCTTCCAGCATGACAATGATCCCAAACACACCGCTCAGGCCACGGAGTGGCTCCGTAAAATGCATTTCAAGGTCTTGGAGTGGCCTAGCCAGTCTCCAGACCTCAACCCCATTGAAACTTTGTGGAGGGAACTGAAAGTCCATGTTGCCCAGCGACAACCCAAAGCATCACTACTCTAGAGGAGATCTGCATGGAGGAATGGGCCAACATACCAGCTACAGTGTGTGAAGTCTGGGGAAGACTTAAAGAAAAAGTTTGACCTCTGTCACTGCCAACAAAGGTTATGTGACAAAGTATTGAGTTGAACTTTTGTTATTGACCAAATACTTATTTTCCACCATGATTTACAATTAAATTCTTTAAAAATCCTACAATGTGATTTCCTGGATTTTTTGTTTCTCATTCTGTCTCATAGGTGAAGTGTACCTATGATGAAAATTACAGATCTCTCTCATCAAGTAAGAGAACTTACACAATCAGTGGCTGACTAAATACTTTTTTGCCCCACGGTATGTATAGACACAGGAACCATATATATATATATATATATATATATATATGAGAGACGAGAGGAGAGAGATGGAGAGAGAGAGAGAGAGAGAGAGAGAGAGAGATGAGAGTAGAGAGAGAGAGGAGAGAGAGAGAGAGATGAGAGTACCGAGACATGCTTGTAGCACGGATGAAGTGTGCAGAGGATCCGAGAGAGAGAGATGAGATTACTGCAGAGGAGGGAGGACTTGGAGAGAAGGAGCTGAGTCCGAGAGCGGAGAGACCTAGACTCAGTTCGTTCTTCCTCTTGGCGCCGACGACGCGCGGGACGCTAGTACTGAGATGCACACTGCCATTCCGGAGATAAGACTGAAAACCGAGAGATGAGATTGAACTGTAGAGATCGATAGGATGAGGAGAAGAGGAGAGAGGAGAGAGAGAGAGGAGGGACGGGAGAGAGAGAGGAGATATGGGAGGAGGAGGAGGGAGAGAGATTAGAGAGAGAGAGATACACTCATTTACAAAAAGAAAGAAAGCACCTAGAAATGTTGGATTGCTGTAAAATTCGGCAAGCAGTTACCTGTACGTCACAGGCAGATATGTAAATCATTACAGCTGTGGTATGATTAGACACTGGGTCTTCCCACATGAGGGCGTCTGTGCTTCCCTATAAAAAGGTTCTCAAAGGCTTGGAGTGAGATTGTTGACTGCTAGACATGTCTGCCTCTAGGACACATTTGCACACACCTAGACCTGTAGATACTCTACACTCATACTTTGCCAAAACTGGTGTCCCATCTGGTCCCACAAATGCTTGGTTGGTGATAAATCTGGTTGGTGTTGCAATCTCGCGAAGACATTCCTGGGAAACCCTTGTGTGTGGGCGAGCATTATCCTGCTTAAAAATGCCATCTGGCAAGACATGTAGCTGCAGGATGTCCTGGACATATCGCGGAGTTGTTTAGTGTCCCTCATATCACTACTAGGGGTGACTGACTGTCGTAGGCGATGGCTCCCCAGATCATCAAACCAGTGGTTGGGGTAGTGTGCCGCTCCCCAGCAAAGGCAGGACTGAAATACTCACCATGAAGTCTCCAAACCCGAACCTTATCGTCGTCGGATCCCAAACAGAACCCCTATACATCACTAAAAACAATATGGTTCCAGTTCGTAGCAGTCCAGGTTTCTTGTTCATAACACAAATGCAAACAAAGGTGATGGTGGCTGGTTGTCAATAGCATGCACAAAAGAGGTGACAACAACTTTCCTTCTGGAAATGGTCTGGGCAGAGACAGGAGTGTGCATTGTGTCTGAATTTTGGACAATGAAACTGTGGGAGCTGCTTGTGCTTGTCAATGGTAGATATGACTTTATGACGCACTTGAGTTAGTTAGTTACTTGTGCGTTTAACATCTTACTCTGCCCTTGTGAGGCGGAGTTGTAAGTTGTGAGGCATTATAAAACATTTTGCTGAGTTGAAAGACTTCATTTGCAGCATTGGATGCATCACTGGACTGAGAGGAGCAGGATGGTTGTTACAAAAAACTTTCTGCCAACTAGGTCATTCTGACCTAGCTGTTAGCTGTTGGGAGCAGTGTTTCCACATGGGCATGCACATATGGTGAACAGGCTCCCAACGTCTCGGACAGACCACCAGTAGAGAGGATCGTATGATCCACTGACATGCACAAGTAGCTCCCACAGTTTCACTGATTAACATCCAGACACAGGTGGCACCTTCACTATACACCCCTGTCTCTTCCTGGACCATCTCCATGTGCTTATCAGAAGGAAATCTGATGTCACGGTGCTCATTATGTGTTCTGCCACTGACAGCCAGCCACCATCACTATCGTTAGCAGTGGGGTTGTGAATGAGAAATCTGGACTGCTATGGACTGGAACTGTATCGTGTTTAGTGATTAATCCAGATTCTGTTTGGGATCCAACAGTTCGAGTATGGCGGCCTCGTGGTGAGCACTTCAATCCTGCCGTTGCTGTGGAGCAACACACTGCCCCAACTGCTGGTGTGATGATCTGGGGGCCTAACAGGGTACTACAGTCTCCTGTTAACTGTAAAGTTTTCCCCAATAAACTTATCCTTTTGCTCTAACATTGTATTGTATATCATCATTATATTCACACATACAAAGTTTCATTCAATCTGAACAACAACTTCTTGATGCGTTATTTTTTTGTAAACAAGTATACATATATGCTGTTATATGTTCCTGCTAGGGGTGCAAGGATACAGAAATTTCACAATACGATAGGTATTGGCATTTTTGCGTCATGATACAATATATTCTCACTACAAAATGAAAAAAGAAATTTGCTTTAAATTCCCCTTTTTAATGTAGAGCTCAAGGAGGCCAATACAACTTCCTGTTCTTCAAGCTTGGAAAATGGCTTGCTTTGCTGCGGTTAAAAAAAACACCAAAAAGCTCTGCCATTCCTGATTTCTTTTGTAAAGAGCATGCTCCAGGAATTTCAGGGTCCACACTCTCTTCTGAAGAATTTGTCTCCATATTCTATCTAGCTTTGCACTATAGAGATACATCATGAAAACTTATTTATTATATTTGAGTTTCTATTACCTCACATTAACCAAAGCAGCATCAAGCTTACCTGTTTCTGATGTTTAAAATCACTGTGGTGAGATTATATGATCTTTCCTTACTTCTAGTATCTAGAGGGAGCACAGAACCTATTATAACATCTGCCGCTAGATGTTGCATGTGTACAACTACAGCATGCCTGAACTGTTGGCGGCTGGCTTTCCTGCTATGCAGATGACTGCATCTCAGTAGCACCGGTTGACGAACGGCTCAGTAAAGTGTTTTTTTTAAATAAACTCTTGATGTATTCATATCACAGCAAGTATTGTATTGAAATCTCCGTATAGAAAAAAATTTATCTTACTAAATGTAGTAATTTGTGACACCCCTAGTTCCTGCCTTGATAGAACAAACTGGATATACAGTATGTACTTCGTATGTCATACAAATTATTGATGGCTTTACATGACAAGGTGGTCTAAAAGTAAGCCCAGAGTTTGAAAATGTGCATGTCTGTATACCCAGGATACGGTGGTGGTGGAGCATCGTGTGGTCCAGTTGCAGCAATAGCCTGCTCGTAAGACGGTAACCCATGCGGGTCCAGCTCTTCTGTGAGTGGAGGAGGAATGGGGTGCAGTGAGACCTCCTCCAGCCTCCTGATGATCACTGAGGCGTTGCTACGCCTAGAGCGAGTCCTGATGGGACTGAAAACACATACACATGCATGCATTACCAAATTTGCTTTACATGTAGGGTATTGTGTTACTGACAAACCGTTGTTTAACTAATCATTTAAGCTGAAATAAATTGAAATAAAATTCTACATAAAACATGATTTAACAGATTTGTTAAAAAAGAGATTTAAAAAGAGAAACACTTAAATGGCCATTAAGTCTAGGGCAGTTGTTCCCAAGTGGGGGGCACACCCCCCAGAAGAGGGCATAGCGGTATTGCGGGGGCAAATGAATGACCTGTGTTGGAGCACTGATATGTTACACAGTAAAAAATTAAGATATATATTGCTAAATAAATGTGATTAGTAGCCGGTGCCTAGCCGGCAACACAGGGTGCAAGGTAGGAACAACCCTAGACAGGGCACAAATCCATCGTAAACACTCATACAGACATTCACATTCCGAAGCATTCGGGCCCTCACAACCAAAGTCTGGAATAAACACCACACATACATACCTGAATAACATGAACTGGGTCACACAATCCACACACACACACACACACACACACACACACACACACACAAAGCAATCCTTTGCACACTCGACACTTCTTGCTGCCATCATGGACACAGCACTTTATTCTTATCTATCTCCAATACAATAAAATGGTTACTGGTCATTAATCTGTATGTACTGTATGTTTATTGTCCTGCACTGTTTGTTCTGTCTGCACTAACTTGCACACTTTACACAAGGGCACTTTAACTAGTGTACTGTCCTCATTAGCTTGTCATTACAGTTGGGCAAAAAAGTATTCAGTCAGCCACTGATTTTGCAAGTTAGAAATATGAGAGAGGTCTGAATTTTAATCGTACACTTCAACTATGAGAGACAGAATGAGAAAAAAAATCCAGGAAATCATATTGTAGATTTTTAAATAATTTATTTGTAAATTATGGTGGAAAATAAGTATTTGGTCAATAACAAAAGTTCAACTCAATACTTTGTAACATACACTTTGTAACAATACTTTCCTGTAAGTCTTCACCAGGTTTGCACACACTGTAGCTGGTATTTTGGCCCATTCCTCCAGGCAGATCTCCCCTAGAGCAGTGATGTTTTGGGGCAACACGGACTTTCAACTCCCTCCACAAATTTTCTATGGGGTTGAGGTCTGGAGACTGGCTAGGCCACTCCAGGACCTTGAAATGCTTTTTACAGAGCCATTCCTTTGTTGCCCGAGCAGTGTGTTTGGGATCATTGTCATGCTGGAAGACCCAGCCACGTTCCATCTTCAATGCTCTCACTGATAGAAGGAGGTTTTGGCTTAAAATCTCACGATACATGGCCTCGTTATTCTTCCCTTAAACACGTACTCAGTCGTCCTGTCCCCCTGCAGAAAACATCCCTAAAGCATGAGTTTCCACCCCATGCTTCACAGTAGGTAATTGTAAAAAACCATATTAAAATAACACACATGGGATGTTAGTGTTTTACATTAGTAAGTCATTTGAACATAATTTGGTAATAAATTAAGCTACAAAAAGGTATCTAAAGAGCCACTTGGGAAGCCGAAAGAGCAGGCTCTCTGAAAGAGCCGGCATTCCCATCACTAAGTGTACTGCTTAAGAGGGGGACACGCCTGGCACTGCAGGATTGAGTCCCTATCTGTGTAGTTGTGTTACTGAGGAAGTCTTTGTTACTTGGTCCCAGCTCTCTGCAGGTCATCCTCAGGTCCCTTCATGTAGTTCTGGGATTTTTGCTCACTGTTCTCATGATCATTTTGACCCCACAGGATGAGATCTTGCATGGAGCCCCAGGTCGAGGGAGATTATCAATGGTCTTGTATGTCTTCCATTTTCTTACAATTGCTCCCACAGTTGATTATTCACACCAACCTGCTTGCCTATTGTAGATTCACTCTTCCCAGCCTGGTGCAGGTCTACAATTTTCTTCCTGGTGTCCTTCGACAACTTTTTGGTCTTGGCCATGGTTGAGTTTGGAGTCTGACTGTTTGAGGCTGTGGACAGGTGTCTTTTATACAGATAACAAGGTCAAATAGCTGCCATTAATACAGGTAACGAGTGGAGGACAGAAGAGCTTCTTAAAGAAGAAGTTACAGGTCTGTGAGAGCCAGAAATCTTGCTTGTTTGTGGGTGATCAAATACTTATTTTCCAGCATGGTTTACAATTAAATTCTTTAAAAATCCTACAATGGGATTTCCTGTTTTTTCCCCCCTCATTTTGTCTCTCATAGTTGAAGTGTACTTATGATGAAAATTACAGACCTCTCTCATCTTTCTAAGTAGGAGAACTTGCCCAATCAGTGGCTGACTAAATACTTTTTGCCCCACTGTATGTAGCACCTGTAAGTCCTGGAGGAACGTTATTTCGTTTCACTGTGTACTGTGTATATAATTGAAATGACAATAAATCCCGACTTTGACTTTGACACTCTAAGGGGCACATTGGAAACACCAATTAACCTAACATATGTCTTTGGAATGTGGGAGGAAACCAGAGTGCCAGGAGAAAACCCACGCAAACACAGGGAGAACATGCAAACTCCACCCAGGCGGAGCCCGGGGTCGAACCGGGGATCCCAGTGCTGCGAGGGCTAACCACTGCACCACCATGCCACCTCTAAAAATTACAATAAATTCCAATGGAGTGTGATAGCAAAAGGAGAGAGAGGGAAAGACAGGGACAGAGAGTGACCCAATAATACTGGTATCTTCAAAAGGGTGGCATTCCAGCCCTAATCTTACAGATATTCTTAATCCCTAGACATCAGTAAAGAACCCACTACTCAAACATAACCCCTTACCCTTTTCCTACCTCAACACCTAACTAACCTAACCCTAACCCTTACTCTATTCCTTTCCTGTAAACTTACCCTATTCCTAAACCTACACACAATCCCTACTCCTCTAGCCCAACCCAATAGCTAGCTAAACTTAATCTTAAACCTTACAACATTGCTTATCCCAGAATCTACACATAACCCTTACCCCTAAATCTATTCCTAATCCCTAAACCCATACCCTATTTCTAAACCATAACAATACACTTATTACTAACACCCTCACATAAATCCTAAACCTACAAATAACCACTACTACTTTCCTAACATCTAAGCCTTGCATTTAAACTCTTGCCCTAGATGTAACCCTAAGCCTTAAACCTAATCCCTACACATTTTTTTTTACTTTAATCCTTAGCATAACTCTATTACTAAAGCTAGACCTACCTCTAATCCCTAGCCCTACATCTAACTAACCTGATCCCTGACCTTAATCTTTAACCTTACTATATTCTTAACCCTTACAAATTCACTTATTACTAACCCCTGCACCCTAACTCCTACACAGTACTTATAACCAATACTCTGTTCCTAGCATAGAACCCTACACTCAACACTAAACCTATCACAAACTACTACACCCCACACCCTAACTAATAAACGCTACCCACCTCTCTATGCCTTCACCTATCCCCAAGCTTAGCCTATATCCCCAACCCCTTTCATTATTCTTACTCCCTAACCCTCTAAAGCTACACTAAGCTAAAGCTACTCCTACCCCAAACTCTAATCCCTAAACTCTGGCCCTACACCCAAACTCCTAAACTCTCACATAACCTTAATACCTTAAACCTAAACCTGACCCAATATTAGCTGTAGTAACCTAAAGCAATTCTTTCTTCTTACATATTTTTTATTTTTAAAAAATGCACTTTTGTTTGTGAGGACCAGCCACATGTTTCTGGTAATTATCAGATACTCCTTTTACGAGGACACACCCTTCACTAGATCTTAAACATCCAGTTTACAACATTTATTTCTATGAATACAATCTAAAGAGTAACTGCAGTACATGTAGGCTTGAAGGAGTTCACAAGATGCTACACTGGTAGCTTTAATATTTCTTTATTTTTTAGAAACATTTGCCTCGTAGCTCCAAAACCAAAGAAGCAGTCTTCAGAAACCACACCTGTTAACTGATCGAACACATTGAGTGCAATATCATCATTTATATTCATAAAACTGACCCTTACCCGGCAAAGTGCTCATTTTTACACTTTTTCTGGCAGGAATACCAGATCAGGAGAGCCACTATGATGATGAACACGCCAGCTGCTATGATGCCCACCAACAGACCCGTCACATCCATCTTTGACCCCTGCGGCTGAGCTGAAAGAACATTTTAAAATGAACACTCTAATGTCATGCTATAAGAGTGAAATAAAAGCTTGATTAATCATGAAATAGACTAGGGTATTAACTAGTAAACTAAAAAGATAATGATTACAAAATGTTTACTGATTGATGCTCCCATTAAACCTGTAGTTGGGATTATGACACTTTTGCCAAGTTACTGTTGTGGTGTTGTATTGTGGTAAAGGTATCTTTTAGTTTATTTGCATGTACGGTATCTTGTGTGATGTTTCTCTTGACAACTGCATCATTGGTTTGTGAGTTTGGTTGCGTGTTTACTATAGTTGTTTGTGTATGTGACAGCACTCGTGAAAATGCCTTTGCATCTACTGGAATTATATAATCAAATCATATAAACAGGATACGTTGAATATTAAACAATAAATTGCATAAATGTCAAAACTGATTAGTATTTGCTGTGTTCTCCCTTTTGCTGTAATGACAGTCTGCACTCAAGCTGGTATGAACTCCACAAGTTTGTGGAAAATCTGATGTTCCGTTTTATTCAGCATGATTTCACAATATTCCAAAGAACATCGACATTACTGAATGCTTGGCTTGGACATTACTGAATATTTTACCTGTTGTATACTCTTTCCAGAATGCAGCCTGTTAAGAAAAAAAAAGAAACAATAACAAAACAACAACAACAACAACAGCAAAAAGAACATAATAAAAAAGGCATGTCTGTAATACAAAGCAAGCTCAAATTTAACACTGCTGTATAAGTGAATATAAAATGTGTGTGGGTTTAACAATACTTTTGGGGTAAAAAAAAAATACTCAACTGTATCTGCATCATTCTCGAACACTTCACGTGCCTCCTCATAGTTACACACTTCCTCACGACACTCCCTCTCCAAATTGCCGGGAGTGAAGATTTCAAAGTCGAAGCGGTTAAACAGCAGTCGGCGTCCTAAAAATGTGCTGGCCTGCTCCCCATTAACAAACACTGCGCAGAAAAAATTACACCAAAAATGTTACACAGTGTTACACATCATACACTTAGTGTTGCAGATGCATATAAACTGAATTAGTTTTAGAATGGTTTCTATAATTGTCTGTGGGACTGTAGCAGCCTAGCGGTTAAGGTACTGGACGATAGACCAGGAGGTCCAGGGTTCAAATCCCACCTCTGCCAAGCTGCCACTGTTGAGTCCTTGAACAAGACTACAATTGCTTAGATTGTAACAGTTGTAAATCATTCTGGACAAGGGCGTCTGCTAAATGCTTAGATGTACCGGTAGTTTTAATTATGGGCAGCAAATGTTTAGGAGCTGTCACCTCATAGATCCAGAGATCCCTGGTTCGATTCCAAGCCTTTATTCTGCCTGTGTGCAGTTTGCACGTTCTCCCCTTCTCTGTCTTCATGGGTGTCCTCTGGGAGCTGCGGTTTGCCCACATATTCCAAAGACATGTGTTAAGTCAACTGATGTCTCTAAAGTGTCACAGTGTGAATGAGGGAGTGAGCGAGTTTGTGTACGCATGTGCCCTGCAATGGATTGTCATCTTGTCAAGGTGACACATAGCAGCTACCTAAGCAGTGTTCCAGACTTTATGTAAAAGGTATTCTATAATGGCAATGGCCTCTTTCAGTGGGATAATGCACATTGCCACATTGCATGATAAAGAGTTCAAGGTGTTGACTTGATCTCCAAATTACCCAAATTTCAATTCGACCAGACAGTGCTGGACAAACAAATGCAATCCATGGAGGCCCGACCTTGCAATGTACAGAACCTGCAGCTAACAGCATGGTACAAGATGCCACAGGACACGTTCAGAGGTCTTGTGGAGTCCATGCCTTGACAGGTCAGAGCCTAGAGAGTGGTACGAGGGGGCCTACACTATATTAGACAGGTGGTTTTAATGCTATGACTGGTCAGGGTATGGAAAATGAATGAATGAATGAAGTTCCTCACCTGCATTTCTTTGCTCTGAGGTCTCTGCACTGCTCACACTCACACAGTGTCCACAAAAACTCAGGCTACACACCACAATGACAAATATCAGCATTTCTGTTCAGCTGTAACAGAGAAGAATACAGATCACGTGTCATCAGCCTACTCTCTCATTATTTTTGCACCCGCCTCACTTTGGCCTTCAGCCATCTGAGACAGTTTCATTTGGCTTGACTATGCAAGACCGGCCTAAAGTAAAGTAGTACTACACATGAACATGCATTGCTTTTAGTATATTTTAATGAACAGACATAGTGCCTTTGTTGCTACAGTTTGACAAACTGTACATAACTATTACATAGTGTATCAGCTGTAATAGGAGTTTGAGGGGGTGATGGGTGAAGTGTAGTTCACAACAATAAGATAAAATGAAATAAAATAATACGCTACAATAATAATTTTAAATAAATTTAAATGAAAAAAACACTGACTCCTGAAGTTAAAAAAACACTTAATATATAGACTCATTCAGGAAAAAGTTGCAACCTTATTATTATGAATCCACACTTACAGCAAGAGTTTTATTTAAAGACAGTTAATCACACAAGACATTACACAACTTTCAGTGTGTATACACATTCCTCTAACTCATGTTTCTCTGTAAACACCAAACACTTTTAGTGTACTAATGTTAAAAAAACAAACAGATTCCAAACTGAAATTAACATAAAAACTACAGCTATGTAAAGAACATTACAATAAAAACAATGCACTGTATACACATTCATAGCTGCCATTATTCAAAGTGACTTATAATTGATACAATCTAACAAGAGATAATCCTAAAAAAAAATTATGCGTTAATACCTTACTCATACAGGGGGGCAAAAAAGTATTTAGTCAGCCACTGATTGTGCAAGTTCTCCTACTTTTCATCATAGGTACACTTCAACTATGAGAGACAAAATGACAAAAAATAATTCAGGAATCCCATTGCAGGATTTTTAAAGAATTTAATTAAAAACCATGGTGGAAAATAAGTATTTGGTCCCCACAAACAAGCAAGACTTCTGCATCTCACAGACCTGTAACTTCTTCTTTAAGAAGCTGTTCTGTCCTCCACTCGTTACCTGTATTAATGGCACCTGTTTGACCTCATTATCTGTATAAAAAACACCTGTCCACAGCCTCAAACAGTCAGACTCCAAACTCAACCATGGCCAAGACCAAAGAGCTGTCAAAGGACACCAGGATGATAATTGTAGATGTGCACCAGGCTGGGAAGAGTGAATCTACAATAGGCAAGCAGGTTGGTGTGAATAAATCAACTGTGGGAGCAATGGAAGACATACAAGATTGATAATCTCCCTCAATCTGGAGCCCCATGCAAGATCTCATCCCAAGGGGTCAAAATGATCATGAGAACGGTGAGCAAAAATCCCAGAACTACATGGACTGCCCTGATGAATGACCTGCAGAGAGCTGGGACCAAATTAACAAAGGCTACCATCAGCAACACACTATGCCGAGAGGGACTCAGATCCTGCAGTGCCAGGCGTGTCCACCTGCTTAAGTCAGTACATGTCCAGGCCCGTCTGAAGTTTGCCAGAGAGCATATGGATGATCCAGAAGAGGTGTCAGGAACCAAGCAGTCAAAGACCAGCAGGCAAGGAGTTATATCCAAAAAAGGGTTTTATTATATTCATTGTCAGATCACAAAACCAATAAACAAACTTAAGTAATGGGCCCTTAAAAGAAATCAACAAACACTACTCACAACTAAATAACAAACTCAGCTTCAAACAAACCAAAAGAAAGGAAAAAGAAAAAAATCCCACAATGAACCATGGGAAAACCTATATACTAACTGATCAAACCATAAAACTAACAAGGAGGGAAAATTACAAACCATTAATAGAACTCAATACAAACATTCCCATCCCCCCCTTTGCTGGCACAAGTGATGGTATAGTCCAATTCCAGATCTCCATTTAAGCAGGCTCTGCCCTCGGTCACATCTTTTAGCCAGGACCCAAAAGGAAAACTTTTAAGCCAAAACGTCCTTCCATCAGTGAGAGCATTGAAGATGGAACATGGCTGGGTCTTCCAGCATGAAAATGATCAAAAACACACCACTTGGGCAACAAAGGAGTGGCTCCTTAAAAAGAATTTCAAGGTCCTGGAGGGGCCTAGCCAATCTTCAGACCACAACCCCATAGAAAATTTGTGGAGGGAGTTGAAAGTCTATGTTGCTGAACAACAGCTCCAAAACATCTCTGCTCTAGAGGAGATCTGCATGGAGGAATGGGCCAAAATACCAGATACAGTGTGTGCAAACCTGGTGAAGACTTAAAGGAGACTTTTGACCTCTGTCATTGCCAACAAAGGTTATGTTACAAAGTATTTAGTTCAACTTTTGTTATTGACCAAATACTTATTTTCCACCATAATTTACAATTAAATTCTTTAAAAATCCTACAGTGATTTCCTGGATTTTTTTCCTCATTTTGTCTCTCATAGATGAAGTGTACCTATAATGAAAATTACAGACCTCTCTCATCTTTCTAAGTAGGAGAACTTGCACCATCAGTGGCTGACTAAATACTTTTTTGCCCCACTGTAGGCCCAACAGTAGGAGCTTGGCAGTGCTGAGACTTGAACACTGGACCTTCTGGCAGTAGTGGTCAAATGTCCAGTACCTTAATGACACTGCACCATCATGCAAATATCCATAAAATATTAGCACCAGTCTGGGTTCATGTTTTTCCTTCTCTATCCTGGCATTTGTTTCATTTTATTCCCTCGGTCTTCTTGGCCCTGAAATTAATATAATGTTGTTTTGGTTCAATCATCTGTCTGTCCACTAAAAAAATACAGATTAAATTAAATGTTTTACGTTACCACAGTAAAAGACAATAGAACATCTATCATAATCGTACTGTAGTCAAACTCACTTTAGATCTCCTACTGTAGTCAGACTCGCTTTAGATCTTCTACTATAATTAGACTCGCTTTAGATCTTTTACTGTAGTCACACTCGCTTTAGATCTCCGACTGTAGTCAGGCTCGCCTTAGATCTTCTATTGTATTCAGACTCGCCTCAGATATTCTACTGTAGTCAGATTTGCCTCAGACCTTCTACTGTGGTCAGACTCGCTTCAGATCTCCTACTGTAGTCAGACTCGCTTTAGATCTTCTACTATAATCAGGCTCGCTTTAGATCTTCTACTGTAGTCAGGCTCGCTTTAGATCTTCTACTGTAGTCGAGCTCGCTTTAGATCTACTATAATCGGGCTCGCTTCAGATATTCTACTGTAGTCAGACTCGCTTCAGATCTCCTACTGTAATGAGACTTGCTTTAGATTTACTATAATCAGACTCGCGTTAGATCTTAAATGTAGTCGGGCTCGCTTTAGATCTTCTACTGTAGTCGAGCTCGCTGTAGATCCTCTACTGCAGTCAAGCTCGCTTTAGATCTTCTACTGTAGTCAGACTCGCTTTAGATCTACTATAATCAGACTCACTTTAGATCTACTATAATCAGACTTGCTTTAGATATTCTAATGTAGTCAGACTCGCTTTAGATCTCCTACTGTCATCAGACACACTTTAGATTTTTTAGTGTAGTCAGACTCACTTTAGATCCCTACTGCAATCAGATTCGCTTTAGATCTACTGTAGTCAGGATCGCTTTAGATCTTCTACTGTATTCAGACTCGCCTCAGATCTTCCACTGTAGTCAGACTTGATTCAGATCTCCTACTGTAGTCAGACTCGCTTTAGATCTCGTACTGTAATCAGGCTCGCTTTAGATCTTCTACTATAATCAGACTCGCTTTAAATCTCCTTCTGTAGTCAGACTCGCTTTAGATCTCCTACTGTAGTCAGGCTCGCTTTAGATCTACTATAATCAGACTAGTTTTAGATCTTCTAATGTAGTCAGACTAGCTTTAGATATCCTACTGTAGCCAGACTCACTTTTCATCTACTGTAATCAGACTCGCTTTAGATCTTCCACTGTAGTCAGACTCACTTTAGATCTTCTACTGTAATCATACTCGCTTTAGATCTACTATAATCAGGCTTGCTTTAGATCTTTTAATGTAGTCAGACTCGCTGTAGATCTACTATAATCAGGCTCGCTTTAGATCTTCTACTGTATTCAGACTCGCCTCAGATCTCCTACTGTAGTCAGACTTGACTCAGCTCTCTTACTTATAGTAGATCTAAAGTGAGTCTGACTACAGTAGAAGATCTAAAGCGAGTCTGACTACAGTAGAACATCTTAGGCGAGTCTGAATACAGTAGAAGATCTAAAGCGACCCTGACTACAGCTTTTGATCTCTTTTAATGTAGTCAGGCTCACTTTAGATCTTCTCCTGTAGTGAGACTCACTTTAGATCTTCTATAATCGGACTCACTATAGATCTCCTACTGTAGTCAGACTTGCTTTTGATCTACTGTAGTCAGGCTCGCTTTAGATCTTCTACTGTATTCAGACTCGCCTCAGATCTTCTGCTGTAGTCAGACTCGCCTCAGATCTCCTACTGTAGTCAGACTCGCTTTAGATCTCCTACTGTAGTCAGACTCGCTTTAGATCTCCTACTGTAATCAGGCTCGCGCTTTAAAGCTCCTACTGTAATCAGGCTCGCTTTAGATTTTCTACTGTAGTCAGACTCGCTTTAGATCTTCTACTGTAATCAGACTCGCTTTAGATATTCTATTGTAGTCAGACTCGCTTTAGATATTCTATTGTAGTCAGACTCGCTTTAAATCTACTATAATCAGACTTGCTTTAGATCTTCTAATGTAGTCAGACTTGCTTTAGATCTTCTATTATAATCAGACTCGCTTTAGATGCTCTAATATAGTCAGACTCGCTTTAGATACCCTACTGTAGTCAGACTCGCTTTTGATCTACTGTAATCAGGCTCGCTTTAGATCTTCTACTGTAGTCAGACTCGCTTTAGATCTTCCACTGTAGTCAGACCTGCTTTAGATCTACTATAATCAGACTAGTTTTAGATCTTCTACTATAGTCAGATTCGCTTTAGACCTTCTACTATAATCAGACTCACTTTAGATTTTGTAATGTAGTCAGACTCGCTTTAGATCTTCTATAATCAGACTCGCTTTAGATCTTCTACTGTAGTCAGACTCGCTTTAGATCTTCTACTGTAGTCAAACTCGCTTTAGATCTCCTACTGTAGTCAGACTCGCTTTAGATCTTCTACTGTAGTCAGACTCGCTTTAGATCTTCCACTGTAGTCAGACCTGCTTTAGATCTACTATAATCAGACTAGTTTTAGATCTTCTACTATAATCAGACTCGCTTTAGATCTTCTACTGTAGTCAGATTCGCTTTAGACCTTCTACTATAATCAGACTCACTTTAGATTTTGTAATGTAGTCAGACTCGCTTTAGATCTTCTATAATCAGACTCGCTTTAGATCTTCTACTGTAGTCAGACTCGCTTTAGATCTTCTACTGTAGTCAAACTCGCTTTAGATCTTCTACTGTAGTCAAACTCGCTTTAGATCTTCTATAATAATCAGACTCGCTTCAGATCTTCTAATACAGTCAGACTCGTTTTAGATTAAAATTGACCACCGTGATTTTACTGGGCCACAGTAAAGGGGGTCTGATGACGCCCCTGTGTTAGGCAGTAAAAATGTCAGTTGTAGTCTAGTCGGTCTCGACATTTTTGTCTACTCGTAGTAAAGCAAATAATGAAAACACAGGGGAAAGTTTTCTTTTGGTTTAAAAAGACAGAAAGAACTAAACATACTAAACATAAACATACTGTTCTAGTCGTTATTCATGACATTTTGTCTTGTGAGTTGTAAACATGCCGGACATACCAGGCTGACCCCGCAGTGCCACTAATTAACACTTATGGTTAGGGTCTAAATAATGACATCAGAAAGCTACGCTCGTAAAATAAGCTTACCTTTTAATGAATTCGCTCCTGTTACAATGTGAGTCGTGTAAAAATCCTCAAGCGCTGTTCTTCATGGCCAATCCCGGTAACAACTCTCTGTGTTTCAGGAAGTTTCAACTTAAGCCAGTGAAACCGCGACCTCACCACCTGCTTCATGGCAGGGCGCCAAAAAGATCATAATCAAAAATGTAAACCAGTTTTAAAAACAATGTAACTTTTCCGAAAAGGAACAAGCGCGCGAGTGAACCTGAGCAGATTCAGAACCGGGCCGTTCTCACGTTAAAACTGAATCCGGGCGTTTCGGTATATCAAAGCAGCACTGCATACTATCGTACTAACGAGTATGGATCACGTGGGTGCATGTAACAGGTTAATCTGGTTTAAGAGGCTTAGGATATGGTTTAGTTTGAATTCGGACACAGTCCGGTTTCGTTTTGTGCATTCGCGATGTCCTGACTATCTCTGCGTAACCTCACGGCTCTGACTACTTGCTTGTTCAGTGTGATAGCATTGAAGCGAACGCACATGTCCAGTCCTGACGAGTGGATCTACTCACCTGGATCAGGTTATTTAAGTGTGAAAGAAAACAGGACTTGGCTTTTCTCATGACCGAGATTCTGATGCAACAGGGTTAGTATTTACACAACAACCTAGCCTAACAGTAATCTCTCAGCTCAACAAATTCCCTTCAGTAGGCAAAATACGCGAGTAAGTTTTCTCAAATGACCGAACAGCATCGTTTTCCCAGCCCGAAGTGTGAAACTTTGTTTCATGTAGTATGTTCCTTAAAGACATGAAAAGTGTTTGTGTTTGCGTGTTATTGGTTCAGATGGAATGTGTTTAGGACTTGGATGAAGATCAGAGCGCGTTGTATAAACACTGTACTGTATGCACATAATGATTAGGTGTGGTCAAAGCTTTACAGTTCTTGAATTAACCCCTACAGCTCCTCCGGCAGGGACAACACTTCCGCAGAACCTGTGTTCGAATCCCGGAAGGTGAGTTTGCGGAACCCTGCGGCTGGTACCTCTGCCTGCATCCGGTGAATTCCCCTGTAACCATGATCAGGATACAGTGGTGACCCTTTAGAATTTTCTATATTTCTGCATAAATATGGCCTAAAATATCATCAGCTTTTCTCACAAGTCCTAAAAGTAGACAAAGACAACCAAGTTAAACAAATGAGATAAAAATATTATACTTGGTCATTTATTTATTGAGGAAAATGATCCAATATTACATATTAGTGAGTGGCAAAAGTATGTGAACCTTGGCTTTCAGTATCTGGTTTGACCCCCCTGTGCAGCAATAACTGTAACTAAACGTTTCCTGTAACTGTTGATCAGTCCTGCCACACCGGCTTGGAGGAATTTTAGCCCATTCCTCCATACTGAACAGCTTCAGCTCTGGGGATTGTTTGGGGGTTTTCCTCACATGAACTGCTCGCTTCAGGTCCTTCCACAACATTTCGATTGGATTAAGGTCAGGACTTTGACTTGGCCATTCCAAAACATGAATTTTATTCTTCTTTAACCATTCTTTGGTAGAACGACTTGTGTGCTTAGGGTCGTTGTCTTGCTGCATGACCCACCTTCTCTTGAGATTCAGTTCATGGACAGATGTCCTGACATTTTCCTTTAGAATTTTCTGACATAATTCAGAATTCATTGTTTCGTCAATAATGGCAAACCATCCTGGCCCAGATGCAGCAAAAAGGCCCTAACCATGATACTACCACCACTACATTTCAAAGATGGGATGAGGCTCTTATGCTGGAATGCAGTGTTTTCCTTTCTCCAAACATAACGCTTTTCTTTTAAACCAAAAAGTTCTATTTTGGTTTCATCCATCTACATAACATTCTTCCAATAGCCTTCTGGCTTGTCCACGTGATCTTTAGCAAACTGCAGACAAGTAGCAATGCTCTTTTTGGAGAGCAGTGGCTTTCTCCTTGCAACACCATTGTTGTTCAGTGTTCTTCTGATGGTGGACTCATGAAAATTAACATTTGCCAATGTGTGAGAGGCCTTCAGTTGCTTAGAAGTTACCCTGGGGTCCTTTGTGACCTCGCCAACTATTACACGCCTTGCTCTTGGAATGGTCTTTGGACTGATTTTTGTTGGTCGACCACTCCTGAGGAGGGTAACAATGGTTTTGAATTTCCTCCATTTGCACACAATCTGTCTGACTGTGGATTGGTGGAGTCCAAACTCTTTAGAGATGGTTTTGTAACCTTTTCCAGCCTGATGAGGATCATTAACTCTTTTTCTGAGGTGCTCATAAATCTCCTTTGTTCATGCCATGATACACTTCCACAAACGTGTTGTGAAGAGCAAACTTTGATAGATCCCTGTTCTTTAAATAAAACAGGGTGCACACTCACACCCGATTGTCATCCCGTTGACTGAAAACACCTGACTCTAATTTCACGTTAAAATCAACTGCTAGTCATAGAGGTTCACATACTTTTGCCACTCACTAATATGTAATATTGGATCATTTTCCTCAATGAATAAATGAGCAAGTATAATATTTTTGTCTCTTTTGTTTAAGTGGGTTCTCATTATCTACTTTTATCACTTGTGTGAAAATCTGATGATGTTTTAGGTCATATTTATGCAGAAATAGAGAACATTTTAAAGGGTTCCCAAACTTTCAAGCACCACTGTAGGTGGGGGGAACACAGGATGTAAGTTCATTTAAATGACATGTTTGTGCACTGTATAAAAATATATTAGGACAGAGTTAGGGTGTCACGGTGGCACGGTGGGTAGTACTGTCGACTCATAGCGAGAAGGTCCTAGATTCAGTCTCAGGTTGAGCGGTCTGGGTCCTTTCTGTGTGGAGTCTGCAAGTCTTCCCCATTTCTTCTTGGATTTACTCCGGGTCCTCGGGTTTCCTCCCACAATCCAAAGACATGTCTGTTAAGTTAACTGGTGTCTCTAAAGTGGCCCTAGTGTGTGAGTGTATGTTCTCTAGGATGGATTGGCACCCTGTCTAGGGTTGTTCCTTCCTTGCTACTTATGCCCCCCGGATCCTGTCCAGGATTATGTGGATAAGAAAGTGAATGAATGAGGACAGAGTTATTATTGCAGTCACATATGAATTGTCATTTAAAGCAGTAATACGATATATGAATATAACATGTAGGCCTGTTATATTCCATTCTAACAATATGTGAATTGTATCTGTGCCCAACTCTAAGGCAATTTGATTACAATTTTTACATTTTTGAGCTAAATGATACACTATATTAAGTCAGTCTTAGCTCGCCCTCTAGCGAACAAAAATGTACCAACTCTAGAAATATTTCACAATTTACTGTCAACGAGCTCCTGTGGCTGAGAGGTAAAAACTAGCTGCTGGAAACAGTGACGGTCGGGTGGTGTATTTACGGGACCATGTGATGGACTGGCGTCCCATGCTTTCAATAGCTACTTTCACCTGCACCAAACAGATCTGGGTTGGGGCTCCGGAGACCCTTACTAAATGAAGGAATCTAAAAAAATTACAAGTTATTTTTGAAAGCCAGAATGTGCTTTTTTGTAATACATCACAGAAGGGCTACTGCAGCTCCTGTGGGTCCAAGGTAACACGGGCAGAAGCTAGAAAAGGCACTTCCTGAGAACCTGTGTTTGAACCCTGTGGTTGCAACATGAAGGTCAGGGTGGTGCAGTAACAGAACCCTTCCCTCTCTTCTTCCTGATCTCAGTGAATCAGTGAGTTCTGGGATAGGATAGCAGGATAGGCATGGACAAGACAGGATCACATTCCAGCCTTTCTGTGCACTCTATACAATATACTGTACAGTATGTAGTGGTGCATGAAAGTTTGGGATTAAAATAACTGTAACCAAAAACATCAGATTTTCATATAAAAATTCATATAAAGAGAACCCAGTTAAACAAATGAGACAAAAATATAATTGATTCAGGAAAAATATACAATATGACATTTGTGAGTGGAAAAAGAATATGAACCTCTAGGATTAACAGTTAATTTGAAGCTGAAATTAGAGTCAGGTGCTTTCACTCAGTGGGATGGCAATAAGGCATGCACTGGCACTGGCATTTAAAGAAGAGTGCTCTATACGAGTCTGATCTTCATAACACATTTGTGAAAGTGTATCACGATACAAACAAAAATGTTTTCTGAGGACCCCAGGATACGAGTTCAAAGTGGAAAAGGTTACAAAACCATCTCTAAAGTCCACCAACCTGTGGTCAGACAGACTGTTTACAAAATGAGGAATTTCAAGACTAGGGTTACTCAGTCAACCAAGAAAGATCACTCCAAGCATGTGGTCACAAAGGAACTCATGGGTAACTTCTAAGCAAATAAAGGCCTATCTCACATTGACTAAGGATAATGTTCACGAGTCCACCATCAGGAGAACGCTGAACAAAAGTACACACATGGACAATCCAGAAAGCTAATGGAAAGAGTATGTGGACTAATGACACCAAAATAAAGATTTTCATTTAAATGAGAAGCATTGTCTAAAGAAAGAAAAACAGTACATTCCAGCATAAGAACAATATCCCAGCTGTGAAAGGTGTTGGTGGTATAAGATCTCTGCCCGATTTGTTACTTCTGAGCCAGGACAACTTGCCACCACAGATTGAACAATGAATTCTGAATTATAGCAGTAAACTCTAAACAAAAGTATCAGGTCACATGTCTATGAATTGAACATCAACAGAGTTGATCATGCAGCAAGACAGTGACCTTAACCACAGAAATCGTTTGACCAAAGAATGTTTAAAGAAGAATAAAGTTAATGTTTTGGAATGAACAAGCAAAAACCTGACCTTAATCCAATAGAAATGTCATGGAAGAAGTTCCCATCCCGGATAAAACTCCTCCAAGTCGACGTGCAAGACTGATCAACAGTTACGTAAACATTTAGTTGCGTAGATATGACTATTATACACCAATATTTTTCGCAATTATTGTATTGCGAAATGACGCAATACATGACGGATATAAAGTTCCTGATGCAGCCATGATCCATTTAATTCCTCTTCCTGCTTTACTCATGCTTATCCTGGTCAGCATCAGGGGTGCCGGTTAATTGAGGCTGAAGCAGAAACGCACCGTGGATGGTGTGCCAGTTCATTGTACTGTTGGGTAATAGCCACTCATGCTGCCCTTTCTCCAGACGGAAGGCATCGCTCAACCCATGGTGGTGGACTAACAAATTGCGGCCGAGTCACCAGAGTTTCCAGGATTTAGTTTTACATTTTATTATAGATTTGAAGAAAATATTTATAGCTTTCATTTATTTTTACCTATATTATTTATTTTTTCTCTAGTTATGACGACAGGGTAAAGATTAAATGGCCTTCCATAATAATTATAAATAATTAACATCCAGGTGCACTTCAGAGCCAGCAATAAACTCGGATAAAATCTGGTTCAACCCAAGGACAAAACACCCATACACAAACTGAACAATGTCATGTATGCTGTCCAGTGCAATGAGGAGTGCTCAGATCTAAACACAGGAGAGACAAATCAATCACTCCACCAAGTATGACACAACACAGAAACGCCAGCTCATCAGGACAGGACCCTTGAGCAGATTTTTTTTTAATCCAAGTTAACGGTGTTTTTATTTTCTAGTTATAATTGCAATGCAAATATTCAGTGGCCTTCCATAATAATGCTAATAATTACTGTAAAAAATTCTAAATAATTAAATGGTGCTTTTCAAGCAGTGCTGATGTTAACGCAGCAGGACACTGTCTCACCTTTTGGAGAAAAGGCTAAAGAAGAGATTTTGTTGACATCTTATGGTTTCCATGACACACAAATAACTTTGAAATTACAGCAGATGTCACATTATCATCATGAAGTAAGTTTCAGCGTGGTTGGACGTGATCCCAGTGATGATCTGGAGCTGAGAGAATGCTCTTCATGATACGATAGATTCCTGGAGTGCTTGGTAATAAGCTACACCTCCTTCAGACTCTGGACTGCACTTTAACCATTGAGAGTCCCTTCTATTTATTTAAGCTTTATTTAATCCATACACTATATAGGCAAAATTTGTGGACACCCAAAAAATTACATCTAGAATCATGGACATTATTATAAAAGTTTGTTCCTGCTTTGTTGCTCCAACAGCTTTCTCTCTTCTGATTTTGGAACATGACTGTGAGGTCAGGAACTAGTGTTGGACAATAATGCCCGACTCAGAGATAGCATGCCAATTTGTCTCAGTGTCTGAAGGAGCTAAAGTGAGAGCTCTGCTCAAGCCAGCCCTGTCCAATCTATCAATCTTTCTATGGTCTATGAAACCATTTCATGTGTTGATGTCCTCATTTGCTTCTAACCTCTAGAAAACATGCCAGTTCAGATACCTTAAACAAAGTGCGTATACATGAACTTAATAATCAGATTATTCAAGTGGTCATGTAAACAGCATACTCCGATTTCCCAGAGCGGATTAAGGTTTGGAAACCGGAGTATGAAATCTTCAAAGAGAGCTGGATTTTTGCTCAGTTATTGGATTTCTTAGCAAAGATAGATTATTAATCTGATTTCAATCAGTTTTCCCAGTCTCGACACAGTTGCCAGGTATGCTTATTCTAACAGACTTCCATTTTTCCATTGACCTATGGCTTATTTTTTTCACGGGACCTGGCAACTCTAGGATTAAACACAGCAAAATGACTACTGAACACTTTTGAGAAGATTCGGAAATGGAGCATATGCTTGAGGAAATGAATAAATTTCATTAATTAACAAAGATTGAAGTTATAGCCACATCCTTCTGTGAGATTACTGACTGGTTGCCAAGTAGAAATCTGAGTCATGTAAACCTGGACCTTTCCCATGACCTGATAACATCAAGTGCATGTAAACTTGATCAGATTACTGACCAAATTCGATTTTCTGCAGTTACCAAAGTGCATATAAACACACACCATGACCCCAACCACTAAAAAGCTCAACAAGTCTGTTCTATAGCTATACAATAAAAACAGTTGCAGTAATACACTAGGCGAATTAAACCGGTGTCATTTGTTTTTATTGAGTGTGTGAGCATATATAAAAGGAGCAAGAGCTGCAGACCGAGAAGTGTGTTGAGTGTTTGTGTTAGACGGTGGGTGAGAGTGTCTGCAGGCTGGATTTGACTGTAACCAGATTCTGCTTCCAGGAGCTCAGAGAGTCATAAAGCTGCTGCCACTGCTGCTTCCCAAATGTGCGATGAGTGCTGTGACTAAATAGCAGAAGAGACATGTGGCAGTACAATGAAACACTGTTCTAAACATCTATTTATCTGTTCAATACATTGCAAGGTAGCGTATACTTCTGAAGTAATGATATAAAAAATTAGAACGTTTTAATAATTACTTTAAGCCTTAACAATGAGATACAACCTGTAATTCTGCTTTAAATATATAACATGTGATTGAACACATTACTATTACACATTCCAGAAATGGAACACATTACTTTGAAGGAGGCTCGAGTACAGAATAATTTGAGATGTACAGACAAACAATAATAAAACAAAAACCACATACCTCACAACAACTTTACGCTGCGTCTGGTCAATCTTGCAGTAGACCATTTTGGTCCGGACGGCTAACAAAGTAAAAACCAAACAGTCAGGCAAAATGTTACTTAATACTAGAGACGCTCCGGTCCTGGTTTTTCTGTTTCTGTTACCAATAACTGAAAGTACATCAGCCGTTATCTATCCGATACCAGATCTTTCTTAGAGTTTATTAAAAAATGTTATACCTCACTATGTCTAACAAGGCTGCATCTAATGCAAGAGAGTAATAAAAATGAAAATGTACAATAAGAAAAAAAAAAAAAAATACAAAATTACAAAAACCTTAATTAGATATTATGTAGTTAAATATTAGATACGCATGATCAGTTTCTTCATAATAGCAGACATGTTTGTTGCTGTTTGTCTTGTTAGGTGATGTTCAAGGATTTATAAAATGAGGTACCCTTACTATTCATTTAATATTTAATCAAATTTTTCCTATTAAATTCAAGTACAGGTATGTGCCAATAATGACCATCTGATCGCCGGCCGTTTGCTTTACCTACCGAAGTCTTAATTATAATAATTTGTAATAAAACAAAACAAAACAAAAAAACAACAAACAAACAAAAAACGGAGTCTTAACTTCAGAAGTTGAGGTGTAAACAGCTGGTCAAATTAAAAAATGTTCAGCATGTGTTTTTTGTACTGCTATAAATATTGTGCATGACATTTTGTTTACAAATGTTTATGTAACTGGAAATTCAAATACATGAGGAGTCCTGGGAACAGGCCATGGAGAGGACAAGATCTACCACCTCTTGTGCTCGTCTTGGACTTACGCAGTTTAAGGTTTTACACAGGGTGCATTTTTCAGAAGTCTAAACTCTCTGTATTATACCCGAAAGTGGAAGACAAATGTGATAAGTGCCATGCCTCCCCTTGTCATCTTAGCCATACGTTTTCCAGTATACAAGTCATATTTATTTATATAGCGCTTTTTACAATGGAGCATTGTCTCAAAGCAACTTTACAAGTTTAGATTATCTCCTAATAACTACATCCAATCCCAAATTGAGTAAGCCTAGGGCGACAGTGGCAAGGAAAAACTCCC
>JAJAGP010000283.1:263241-330741 GCA_025084515.1 Ancistrus triradiatus | reverse complement strand
TTAAAAACTACAATCAAGTATTCAGATTAGATAATGAGGGATTATGTTCTAATCTATTTAAACCCAAGACATTGAGATAATGATAAAATAATGTACATACAAAAATCATATTTATATGGTTTCTTTTGGGAGGTGGCTCCCAAACACTAGCCCCTAAAATGGAACTTGTGAAAATAATGCTTACATTGTTTAGTTTTTTTTTTTTTTTGGATTCATCATGATTTTATTTTTTAAAATACAACATAAAGTCCAATGATGCCATGTCACTACCAAAACACACAGTTTTAGTCAATGAGCCTCATTTTAACCATGCCCTCTGCAGTGTACAGCAGGAAGTGAGATTGCACACCTTGTACCCCATGGCCACATGGTGAGTACTTCGATCCCACCGTTTTAAAAAAGGGTGTCCCATAGTCTGAAAATCAGTGTAACATGAAAATTTGGCACGAAAGACGTGTTCCTAATCATGTACTTGATAGCTGAATTAGCTAAAATTATCACTACCAAAACACTTGTAATAATTTCATGGCAGTATAAAGATACATTCTGAAACCTTAGAATGTTAGATATCATACAATATACTTAACATGCAAACAAAGATTGTGATAATTAACTTGTTGATTGTAAATAACTAACAAGATATTTATCCAACTTAAAGATGTATTTTCATTAATTAAATGTGTTCTGACGCAACAAAAGAAGCAGTCACCCGTTCCATTAAACACACCCAGGTCTGCTGTATTTACACTGTCTCAAGCTGATGAACATGGGAGGATTCAGGGTCTAATGAACAGACCGCTTTAAGCAGACTCCAAACAAAGCTTCTGCTGACTCTCACGTTCCAGTCGAGAAGTTCCATCTAACTTAGTTGATGGGTAAATTACGGAGGACAAAACAGAGTCGTGCATAAACCCAACAAACACAAGAAAGGATTTGCCACAAAGGTCACTTTTGTATTAACATTAATCACTTACCTAAAGAATCAATGAAATCTTTGTTGCTCTGGTAGAACTTCACATAGGCTGCCAGCTTTGCGCTCACAAAGATGGTCAGCAGCTAAAAAGGAAATGACTTGGGTTTAATGTGTAACCAGGTAAATCACCAAATACTGAAATACAATCCCAAATACATTTGGTAATGTCTAACCTAAAACTAATAGAAAAGAACAACTAGAAATACTGATATGTGAGATGGTTAGCCCTATGAGAAGCATTTTGTCATTTTATTTTGTTTATGTCTCCTAACAGACAGGATGGTGGGGAAAGTGGGACGGGCTGGTTCAATGGTAAGGTTAATTGATCAATAATTTGTGTAAAAGTGTTTAATAGGCATACAGTACCATATAGCATGAGTGCAAGTCCAATATATCTATATTAAATCTATATTATCAATTTTAAATATTTTTTGTCCAGTGTAGTGTGAATTACTATGATTTGTATGAAGTGCAGACTAGTACTATAGGTCATGTTGAATACGTTTTTAAGGATTAACTAGAGAGGTGCATTTCCTGAAGAAAATGCGAGTGTGGTTGCTACTCTGCAATGGCCCCATGGGCATCACATATCACCTCAGATTGCACCCGGGACCAAGCTTTCCGAATTTCGTGGCCGTAGTTTGAAAACTGTCTGAGTTACAGTCATTGGCCCACCCAGGGGCCCCAGTGCCCACCCGGCGTCCATAAGGGACCCATGGGCATCACATATCTCCTCGGATTGCACTCGGGACCAAGCTTGACGAATTTCGTGGCAGTAGGTCGAAAACTGTCTGAGTTACAGTCATTGGCCCACCCAGGGGCCCCAGTTCCCACCCGGGGTCTACAGGGGCCCCATGGGCATCACAGGTCACCTCAGATTGCACCCGGGACCAAGTTTGCTGAGTTTCGTAGCTCTATGTCAAAAACTGACTGAGTTATGATTTGTTAATTTTGGCCCATTCATTTCCTATGGGAAAATTTGGGACTTTGCGGGGCCCCTCTGGGGCCCCCCAAAGTCCGACCGGAGAGCCCTATACAAGCACAACATTCCCGACTGAACCGGACATGATGGCGCTGGAACGGGGTCGATATCTCGAAAGCTGCGGCAGGTGAAATCCGGACAAAATCTTCGGAATGTTCAGAATCGGATAATAATAATCAGAAATCAACTACGGGAGTAACTTAAAGGTGTTCTTCACATTTCCTCCATCGTACATTGTTGTTGAATCTAATTTGTACGTTAACTTATATTTTGGATAGAGGTTTATTTGTCGAAGAGATATTAACAAAGTCTGAGATTGGGGTGGTAAACTCACATGTTTGATCTTTTTTGTGAGTGGGTTCCACCAAGCTGTCAGAGTGCCAGCTATAGTTGGATTTGTGAAACAAGGGTAGCGTTTGAGTACAGGGCTGAAAGGGAAGTTGGATTTCACTAGTTAGGATGTTTGTTCCATTTCTCTCCAAGGTTCATCTGACTGACTGGGCTTTATCTATCTGAGAATGTACTGTACTTAATTAGTGAAAAGATATCGCTGAAAGTAAGGGGCTTCAAGGCCTCAGTACACGTTGTGTTAAGGATTTGAATCCAATTTATAAAAGTTTTCTCTGATCTGTTGCACTCTTATCAGCTGAAGCTGCCACACACCGCTTTAGCGCATGGCTATAACACATTAATATATAGAACACTATTTGTAAGTTCTGCTGTATCATAGTAATGTGTTGAGTCACTCTACAGTTACAGTGGTGCTTTGAAGTTTGTCAACCCTTTAGAATACATTTCTGCATAAATATGACCTAAAACATCATCAGATTTTCACACAAGTCCTAAAAGTAGATAGAGAACCCAGTTAACCAAATGAGACAAAAATATTATACTTGCTCATTTATTTATGGAGGAAAATGATCCAATATTACATATTAGTGAGTGGCAAAAATATGTGAACCTTTGCTTTCAGTATCTGGTGTGACCCCCCCTGTGCAGAAATAACTGCAACTAAACGTTTTTTCTGTTACTGTTGATCAGTCCTGCACACCGGCTTGGAGGAATTTCAGCCCATTTCTCCATACAGAACAGCTTAAACTCTGACATGTTGGTGCGTTTCCTACCACCACTATGTTTCACAGATGGGATAAGGTTCTTATGCTGGAATGCAGTGTTTTCCTTTCTCGAAACAGAACACTTTTCTTTTAAACCAAAAAGTCCTATTTTGGTCTCATCCGTCCACAAAGAATTCTTCCAATAGCCTTCTGGCTTGTCCACGTGATCTTTAGCAAACTGCAGACGAGCAGCAATGTTCTTTTTGGAGAGCAGTGGCTTTCTCCTTGCACCCCTGCCATGCACACCATTGTTGTTCAGCGTACTTCTGATGGTGGACTCCTGAACATTAACATCAGTCAATGTGAGAGAGGCATTCAGTTGCTTAGAAGTTACCCTGGGGTCCTTTTTGACCTCGCCAACTATTACACGCCTTGCTCTTGTAGTGATCTTTGCTGGTCGACCACTCCTGGGGAGGGTAACAATGGTCTTGAATTTCCCCCATTTGTACACAATCTGTCTGACTGTGGATTGGTTGAGTCCAAACTCTTCCGAGATGGTTTTGTAACCTTTTCCAGCCTGATGAGCATTAACAGCTCTTTTTCTGATGTCGTCAGAAATCTTCTTTGTTTGTGCCATGATACACTTCCAGAAACGTGTTGTGAAGAGCAGACTTTGATAGATCCCTGTTCTTTAAATAAAAAAGGTGCCCACTCACACCTGATTATCATCCCATTAATGGAAAACAGCTGACTAATTTCAACTTCAAAATAACTGCTAATCCCAGAGGTTCACATACTTTTGCCACTCACTACTATGTAATGCTGGATAATTATCCTTAATAAATAAATGACCAAGTATAATATTCGTCTCATATGTTTTACTGGGTTCTCTTTATCTACTTTTAGGACTTATGTGAAAATCTGATGATGTTTTAGGTCATATTTATGCAGAAATATAGAACATTCTAAAGGGTTCACAAACTTAAGCACCACTGTATGAAACTGAGAAAGTTACATGTCAAAATGGCCACAAAGTGTGGGCATCCGGCTCTTAGGATTAACACAAATCCTGGGACTGTGGTAGCCTAGCTGGTAAGGTATTGGACCAGAAGGTCCAGGGTTCAAATCCCACCTCTGCCAAGCTGCCACTGTTGGGTAATTGAGAAAGGCCCTTAACCCAGAATAGTTTTTATTGTAAGATTGTATCAATTGTAAATCGCTCTGGTTAAGGGTGTCTGCTAAATGCTGTAAATGTAAATATAAAGACTCCATAACAGCACAGGAATGATCTGTACTCACATCATGGATGAGCTCTCCCTCCAGGAAGCGTACAGGCTTCAGAGCCAGCAGATGGTCAAACAGAAACGTGTTTGGGTCTTTTAATGCACGGACGATGCACCTGAAGAGAAACAAGTGGTAAGTGTGTCTCTGTCTATACATATTTATTAAAAAACAAACAAACAAACAAACAAACAAAAAAAAACAGGATGGGGTGGATGAGATGGATGGAAAGCTTACCTGTGAGCATCTACTCTGGCTTGGGAAGCATTATCTTCTGTGTAACTGCCTAACAGCTCTACCATCACTTTAGCTGCAGCCTCACTGTAGAAAAAAAAGGTATAATGGTTAAATATCTAACAAACAATAAACAGCTCCACCAGTGACTAAGTGAATACCTCTTTTTACAATCGACCAGCGCCTCGTACACAAGTCTCAGAAGTGTGTGTTTCTTCTCAGTCGACAGGTTCCAGTCAATGATCCACTTGCGCACCTGTTCGAAAGGTTACAAAGGGTAAGTTGCAGTTTACTAACAATACTGTACTTACAGAAACGCTAACAAGTGGGCAAATCCAATAAATAATCTGTAGTCCATCTGTTTCACATACTTTGTTAGCCTCCTTTCACTCTGTTCAGGACCAGCACAGATCAGGTACTACTTGGGTGGTGGATCATTCTCAGCACCGCAGTGACACTGACGTTGTGGTGGAGGTGTGTTAGTGTGTCTTGTGCTGGTATGAGTGGATCAGACACAGCAGTGCTGCTGAAGTTTTTAAACACTGTGTATACTCACTGAGCACTATTAGACACTCCTACCTTGTAGACAAAGTCAGAGACAGAAGCTTGTCTCTTGCTGCACAGTTTGTTAGTCATCCTCTAGTCCTTCATCACTGCTCACAGGATGCTGTTGGCTGGATATTTCTGGTTAGTGGACTATTCGCAGTCCAATAGTGACACTGAGGTGTTTAAAATCTCCAGCAGCACTAATGGGTCTGATTCAGTCTTACCAGCCCAACAACACACCTCTGCTGACCAGGAGCACCCCATGAGACTTGCTGCTTAGGAGATGCTCTGACTGTCGTCTGGCCCTACCGATTTGTCCCTTATTAAAGTGGCTCAGGTCTTTACCCCTGAACGTTTTCCCACCAAATCCAACACGTCAACTATGACAGTCGACTGTCCACTTACTCTCTAATATATCCCATAGATTAACATGTGCTGGTGTAACCAGATAATCAATGCCATTCGTTACTCAGTATGTGCATGGTTCTAATTTTCTCAGCTGATCAGTGTATTATTAAGGCTGTACCTGGTCCAGGTCAGTGGGGATGAAGGCGATGGCACTGCAGGCTGCTGCAACTTTAATCAGACTGCAGTACACTGTGTATCGCACCGGCGTGTTCTCATCCATACCATGGAACAGGTTGCTCAGTCTGAGTTTGTGGCAGGAGGAGAAGAAGAGAGGAGGGGAAAAAAAAACATTAAAAAAAAAAAAAAAAAAAACACAATCAAGGTTCATTGCTTTTGCAATTCAGAAGCTTAAATGGCCAATTCTGATCAGATAAATAAGGGAATAGATGAGAGAGTGTACAAATGAGCATGAGTGAATATATGAACAGCTGAATGGGCGAGCAAAATAAGCAAATGGATGAGCAAGAGGGCGAGTGAGCTTGTGAGTGTATAAGCAAACAAAAGTTAAATAAATAAGAAAACATGAAGGACTGAGCAAATTAACTAATGAGTGGACGTGACACAGATGAATGAATGAATGAATGAATGAATGGGTGTACTAAGCACATACAGCTGCATCCTGAGCGTGGGCCGTTCTCCCTCACGGAACTTAACCAGCTTCTCACACAGACTCTCGATGAGCGTCTCCTGCTTCTCCGTCTCCAGGATCAGCAACAGAGACACGATGCTGTTCATTACACTCTCCACATCTACACACACACACACACACACACACACGTGAATACAACACTATAAAATACACAATCAGACCAGGGTTTGTTGATGTATGCTCACCTTTATCCTCATCCTTCAGGCAGACGTCACAGGCCTCGATGATTTGAGCCAGGTCCACATGCAGACCCCCCTCAGAGTTCTCTTCCGAAATCTCCGCTCCTTTAGCTTTGAGGTAGGCTCGCAGCTCGGAGGCCTTAGTTTGGAAAACGCAACACATCGCTTTAACATAACTCAGACTCTTAATTTAAACAGCTTCCTGTAGGTGTGCTCAGCATAACATGATCTACAACCCCAAATCAGAAAAGTTGGGACAGTATGGAATTAAGAAACACACACACACACACACACACCCCTCATATATAAAAAAAAAAGAAAATAATTATGTGATTTCAACAGGTGACTATAATCATGAAAAAGCTGAGTCTTTGAGGAGTGAAGATGGGTAGAGGATCTCCAGTTTGTCAACAAATGCATAAGAAAATTATTGAAAATGTTTAAAATAACTGTAACTGATTTAGATATTGCTCCCTCTACAGTGCATGATATCATTAAACAATTCAAATAATTGGGAGGAATATCAGTCTGTAAAGGACAAGGGTGCAAACCTAAACTGAACATCCGTGATCTGCAATCCCTCAGACGGTAGTCATTCATCAATATCTGATATAACCACAAGGGCAAGGGATTACTTTATCAAGCAATACAATACAGTGTTACATTCACAAATGGAAATGCAAAAATTAAGCCTCATGTTAACCTCATGTAGACCATCACGTGTACTGCCGTCAGATGAACCAGTATTCCAGATATTTTTTGAAAGAAAAGGTTGCTGTGTGCTCTGGAACAAGCACGACAAGGACGATCCGGACTGTTATCAGCAACAAGTCCAAAAGTCAGGCTCTGTCATGGTATGGGGTTGGGTCAGTGCCCGTGGCAAAGGTCATTTACACTTCTGTGATGACAGCATTAATGCAGAAAAGTACATTGAGATTTTAGACCTCATCTTTTCAAGGGATGTTCATGCATTTTTTTTTTAAAAGACAATGCAAAACCACATGCTGCACCAATTACAAAGGCATGGCTGTGGAAGAAGAGGTTACAGGTACTGAACTGTCCTGTCTGCAGTCCTGACCTGCCCTCAATAGAGAATGTGTGGAAAATTTTACAAGCAAAAATGTGACAACGACATCTCTGTTACACATCTGAAGACGCGTTTGCAGGAAGAATGCGAAAAAATGTAGGTGTTGTAAGAAGGAATGGCGCCATGGTACAACGTGGTAAATGTTTTAAAATTCTTTTTTTGGAATGTGTTGCAGATCTCAAAACGCAGGAATTGACATTTATTAATCTCTGCCTTAAATGTAAGGGAGGAGAAAAAAAAAAAAAAAAAAAAAAAAAAAAAAAAAAAAAAAAAAAAAAAAAAAACCTTTACATTTAAACATTTAGTTTTAAAACAGAAGACCATCCACAGCGACTTATACAATAAAAGCAATTGTGGGTTAACATGAAACCTTAACTTTCTGGCCAATAGTCCTGTACCTTAACCAATGCAGCATAAAGGTCCCATCATTACTGAGGTCTGAAAATGTTCACCATTACAGTCTGTAAGTAGTCTAAACCAACCAGAGCTGTAACAAAGCCAGTGACTAAAATCTCTGTTACATGGCGAACCATCGTTTGTTATAGACTGACAGGCTTACATGCTTCTCATTGCTATGGTAACAATTAACTGCTTTATATGCGTGTGTGTAGCTCTGGACTGGATTATCTTTAGTGCATGTAAATAAGACTAAAGTTGTACATAGCATGGGAGTCACCAAATGTTCAAATCTACTATTAGATACCACATTCATACAAACAAACTATTTGCAAGGCATGCCACTGAGGGCAGTAAAAAAAAAAAAAAAAAGCTATGCTACAATTCGCTCATGGTTGGATCTCCCATTGAAATCCACACAATGAGCACAGAATGTGTACAAAGGTTTTTACACAAATATCCCAATTACTTGACACAAACCCTATTGAAAATTGAGTTGATGATTTAGATGATTATAGGATCCTGCAGGATATGGAGAGGTTGTACTACAATTAAATGTTATATTTCTCACAATTTCAGTGTGAGAATAAGTTAATTAATCAAAGACTTTATAATACATTACACGTTAATAGTACACAACAGCTGGCAATAAGAAAATGATTAATCTAGCTAAATACAAAAATAAAGCTCCCAACGAGAACACTGTGGTGAATTTATCACAAGATAAAAACAGAACTAGATAAAACATGGTCTTGAAACTAATGTCAAACACAAGACGTACATAACACATGCTTATGTAATGTTACGGATTATAAATATTGAGATTTGTATTAAATATTTACATTTTAGCATACACTTATTACGACTATAATTAGTATAAAAGAAGAAAACAAAAGTATTTAGATCAACCTAAGCAAAGGTTGATAATCAAACGCTGTAAGGTTGCCGAGCTATAACATGAGAATAACCAGGGCTGTATTCTAAATAGCTTCATTGTAAGCACTGAACGAACTTCGCAGACTGTACCAGTCGTTAACGTCGCATCCTCTGTAGTGTACCGATGAAGGGAAGTAAGGGCAGTTTAGGATGCAACCATAGCTAACGTGATAGCTAACCCGGTCCCACTTTAATTAAACAAACAAACAAACAAACAAACAAAAACCAAAGTTACACTTCACCTGAGCGTAATATACACTCGTACAAAACAAAATATTTGGAATATTACCTGATCTTCCTCAGTAATGTCTATAAAAGCCGGAACACTCATGTCTGTGAAGCACAGATAAAACCCACACGCTCACTGCAAGGACCTAACGGCCGGAAAAGACCTCAGGATGGTAGTGACAATGCTAGTGCACTTCCAGGTCTCTGACTTAAATGGGCAGTTGACGCTACAGCGCCAAACGTTTGTGGACACCGGAAGTCACAACATACAGTGGTGTTTGAAAGTTTGTGAATCCTTCAGAGTTTTCTATATTTCTGCATAAATATGACATAAAACTATCATATGTTCTAAAAGTTCTAGAACTTTCCTAAATAAACAGATGAGGCAAAAATATTATACTTGGTTATTTAATTATTGAGAAAAATGGTCCAATATTACATAACCTTTGCTTTCAGTATATGGGTTGACCTTGTTCAGCAATAATTGCAACTGAACATTTTGCAGAAACTATTAATCAGTCCTGTACATTGGCTTGGAGCAATTTTAGCTCTCGCCTTCATACAGAACAGCTTCAACTCTGCGAACTCTGCGATGCTGGTGGGTTTCCTCACATGAACTGCTTCCACAACATTTCTTGTCTCTTAAACAGTGTGAAAGACAATGCTATGTTAATTCAGACAGCTTTTCAACTAAATGCTAATACTGTGGTCTCCAATATTAATCTTTCTTCTTACCCGACATCACAACTTGCAACTTTCTCCTTCAATCCTCACCTGTCAAAGATAAAACGCCAATAATTTCCATTTGTTTGATTAAAAACAAAGGTAAGGTGACTGTTCAGATTGGTAATTAATTGTTTTATTAACACCCCTGCTAAAAAAGCTTTAAAAGTAAGACCATGTGAGTTCAGCATCTAACCAGCACTAACCAGCACAAACCAACATGGGACATGCAACTATTAGTACAAATAATCAGTTAATGAATACAAAATGCAGTATTTTTGAACAGTTCATGCATTGAAATGCAGAAAATTCCTTATGCCAGACCATTTTAGACAAGGCAAGTTTATTTGTATAACACCTTTCATACATAGTGGCAATTCAAAGTGGCTTATGTAAAATATATAAAAGCATTAGAACATGAAATGAAACAAAATATGCAAGTTATAAACTTCAAAAAAGTGTAATTAGCGGAATGTACAAAATAGGACAAAACAGTTCAAAACATACCTCAGTTATGTAAAGTGCACAGAGACTAGCGTGCAAGATTAGAGCTCAATCACAGGCATATGAAAAGATAAAAGTATTAACCTGTATTTATAAATATCTAAATTTGGGGCACATCTAAGATCTACTGCCAGTTTGTTCTAGCTGTATGGAGCATGTCAAGTCAAGTAGGGTTTATTTATATAGCGCTTTTTACAATGGAGCATTGCCTCAAAGCAACTTTACAATTTTAGATTATCTCCTAATATCTATGTCCAGTCCCAAATTGAGCAAGCCTAGGGCAACAGTGGCAAGAAAAAACTCCCTAAGTGTTATGAGGAGAAACCTTGGGAGGACCAAGACTCAAAAAGGGACCCAAGCTCCTTGGGCAACATAGATGATAAATCTAAGAATGAAACAAATTTATCTAAACTAATAAGTTTTGAAGTCACAGTTTAAATAAAATGTAACATATGCACATCGGCATTAAGTAGTTCGAAACACAGAGTCAGTCTAGGATCCTGAGTCTAAGCAGGAAAGTCCTTGGCGGCACTTCGACCCCAGATAACCAAAGGAGGGAGAGAGTTACTGCCCTCTGGTGTGGCCTGGGTATGGTGGGGCTGCAGCTGATGATGGAAACAGCTTGAGTGAAGCTGAAGTGGATGAACATCATGTGTGGGGCAGGAACTGGTACAGGAACACAGCTCGGAGAGAAAACAGAAAATGTAATTAGTTATTGATTAAGAGCACAGTGTCTATTAACAATCACTGATGCCATGTGTAGCATGAGACCCCGGCAGGATTAGCTATAGCAGCATAGACAGAAAGAGGAGAAGCGGAAGGTAACTCAGCCAAGAGGGATCACATGAGACATCGACAACCCCACGGGAGGCAGAAGACAGCAACCCAACGTCTCTGATCACCATAAGACTCTTTGACTATGGACCATCGGCTGATCCATATCTTCACTCGTCACCCCACAACACCACTCGTAGCTAAGTACCTTTAGTTCATTAATTTTACTAACATGGCTTCTGCTGCGCTTGTTCCGTGTGCTGAGTGTGGCATGTTTAGCTATTCTTCCTCCATCATTAGTCTAAATTTCATTTGTTATAGGTGTAGGCTTGTAGCCAGTCTGACGGAGAAGATTGTAGTTTTAGAGGAGCGCATCCAGACATTAGAGAAGGCTAGCTCAGCTCCTAGCTTAGCAGATCTGGATGCCAAAGGTGAAGTTAGTGCCCCCACCCCGGCAGAGCCCTCGCAGCAGGGCAAGTGGGTGACGGTTCGGCGAAGTAGTCGTAAGGCTAGCCCACGAGAGTACCACTCTTTACCTGTTCACGTGTCCAACAGGTTTACTCTCCTCAGTGATGCACCCACTGAGCAGCCTGTTGAAAGAGCTCTGGTCATAGCTGACTCTATTTTACGACACGTGAAACTAGCTACCCCTTTAGGGACACCAGCAGCTAGAGTTACATGTACATGTTACAGAGTTAAATGAAACTGTGTCTATTACCCGCATCTGCCCTAAACGTAAATGCTCTCAAAAAGTCAGTTTTAATAACCTCATTAGTATAAACACAGATAGCTCCCAAAGAAATAAAAACCTTAGAATAAAACTAGGATTACAACATTAGATCACTTACGAACAAAGCAGTGATTGTAAATGAAATGATCACTGATATACAATTACACGCTCTCTGTCTTACTGAAACTTGGATTAGACCTGATGAATATTTAGCCTTAAATGAAGCCTCACCTCCTGGATACAGTCATGCTCATCGCCCTCGTCCTAATGGTCGGGGGGGAGGCATAGCCACAATTTTTGACATAGAGCTAGGTGTTACAACTAAATACCATTACAAGGCTAATTCATTTGAAATACTGATTGTTAATGTGACTGATCCATTATTATGGAAGTCAAAACCACACTCTTTTCAGTTTATCACTATTTACCGTCGTCCTGGTCCCTATTCAGAATTTCTTCAGGAATTTGCTAACTTTCTTTCCTGCTTACTACTGTCAACAGATAAGGCTTTAATTGTACGTGATTTCAATATTCACTTTGACAATGAGCAGGATCCACTTAAAATTGCTTTCGAGTCCATCTTAGAATCCATGGGTATCACTCAGAATGTGATGGAACCAACCCACCGCTGTAATCATACTTTAGATCTAATATTAACATTTGGTATGAATATAGATAACCTTGACGTTTTCCCGCAAAGTGATTCGAATTTCAGATCACTATATTTCAGTATTTGAGCTACCTCTAATAAATAAAATCCTTCGGCCTCGTTATCATACCAAGCGCACTATCACATCTGCTACTCCAGCTGCGTTTATAAAAAAAACCTACCAGACTTGAAATTTAATACATCTACAGAGATCAATCATCTTGAGTGTGTAAATGAAAAATTGGAATGTGTGCTTCGCTCAACCCTGGACACAATTGCTCCTGCTAGGGTCAAACGCATTAGGGAAAAAAGGCTAGCACCATGTTATAATGACCATACCCATACCTTAAAGCAAAGAACACAGCATCTAGAGCGCAAGTGGAGACATAGTAAATTGGAGGTGTTTAAGATTGCTTGGAGGGACAGCATGGCAGAGTATAAGCATGCCCTTACTAAAGCTAAAGCTGCATACTTCTCCTCAATCATAGATAAAATTAAGAATAATCCAAGGTTTCTCTTTAATAGTCTCCAAATTAACAAAAAACCCTACAGAAAGGGATTCTCCCATTCTCTGTCATTTTAACAGTAATGATTTCATGACTTTCTTTAATGATAAGATAGAAAACATTAGGCATCAAACTCGATCACCAAACTATTAGAATGTGTGCTTCGCTCAACCCTGGACACGACTGCCCCTGCTAGGGTCAAACGTATTAGGGAAAAAAGGCTAGCACCATGGTATAATGACCACACCCATACTTTAAAGCAAAGAACACGGCATTTAGAGCGCAAGTGGAGACATAGTAAATTGGAGGTGTTTAAGATTGCTTGGAGGGACAGCATGGCAGAGTATAAGCATGCCCTCACTAAAGCTAAAGCTGCATACTTCTCTTCAATCATAGAGAAAAATAAGAATAATCCAAGATTTCTCTTTAATACAGTCTCCAAATTAACAAAAAACCCCACAGAAAGTGACTCTCCCATCTGTGTAATTTTAACAGTAATGATTTCATGACTTTCTTTAATGATAAGATAGAAAACATTAGGCATAAAATTCAATGCTCATCACATCACCAAACTGTTCAGCAACCTTCCAGATGCAGCACTAGTGAAGACATCTGTTCAATTAACCGTAAATTAAGATTAGAATCTTTTACTGAACTATCTGCACTGATCAGCTCGTCTAAGTCATCAACATGTTTGTTAGATCCAATTCCTACATGTCTACTCAAACAAGTATTACCTAGTGTTATAGAGCTAGTGTTAGTTATTTTAAATTCATCCCTTACCTTAGGTTATGTGCCCAAATCCTTTAAGTCTGCCGTTATCAAACCACTGATTAAAAAAGCCAATCTGACCCTTGTGTGATATCTAATTCTAGACCAATTTCAAATCTACCATTTCTGTAAAAGATCTTAGAAAAAGCCGTCTATTAGCAGCTCTGCAGTTACCTCCAAAGGAAGGAAATTTATGAAACATTTCAGTCTGGCATCATAGTACTGAAACAGCATTAATTAGGGTACTAAATGACTTGTTAATGTCCTCAGATAAGGGATGTTTTTAATTTCTTGTTCTGTTAGATTTAAGTGCAGCATTTGACACTATAGATCATGATGTTTTACTAAATAGACTAGAAAATACTGTAGGTATTAAGGGATCAGCACTTTCTTGGTTTAAATCCTACTTAACTGACCGGTACCAGTTCATATAAATAATCTAAGGTCTAAGCTCTCAAAAGTGAAGTATGGCATGCCTCAGGGGTCAGTGCTTGGCCAGCTTTTATTCTCTCTGTACATGCTGCCACTAGGCTCAGTTATTCGCAAACATGGCATTAGTTTCCACTGCTATGCAGATGATACACAGCTGTACATATCAGCCAAACCTAATGACAGCCTTACAATCAACAAAATTGAGACTGTGTAAAGGAAATAAAAGATTGGATGTTATTTAATTTTCTCTTACTTAACTCAGATAAAACTGAGGTTCTATTAGTGGGACCCAAGGCTGTGAGAGACAGGTTGGCTACATCTATCCTAAATCTAGATGGCTGCCCAGTATTGCCCAGTCCATCTGTAAAAAACTTAGGTGTCACATTTGATTCAGATCTGTCCTTTGATGCACACATTAGCAGCATCCCTCGAATTGCTTTCTTTCAATTACGTAATATCGCTAAACTTAGAAATATCCTCTCTTTTAATGATGCAGAAAAACTTGTATTTATAACCTCAAGGTTGGATTACTGTAACGCCTTACTTACTGGATGCTCTAGTAAATCTATAAATAAACTTCAGTTAGTTCAGAACGCAGCTGCCCGAGTGCTAACTCTAACTAGAAAATTTGATCATATCACTCCTGTTCTATCATCACTGCACTGGTTACCAGTCAAATTCCGCATTGATTACAAAATACTTCTTATAACTTATAAAGCTCTACATGGCCTGGCACCACATTATCTGAGTGAACTCTTAGAGTATTACAATCCAACTCGTCTACTTCAGTCGCAGGATGCAGAACTTCTTTTAGTTCCTAAAATTAAAAAAGTCACAGCCGGGAGAAAAGCTCTCTCATACATGGCCCCCCAACTATGGAATAAACTTCCCACTTTCGTTCGAGACTCAGACACTCTCCAAAGTTTTAAGTCTAGGCTAAAGACATACTTATTTACACAGGTTTTTGACTAGATTTAGACCGGGATGCATGGCTTGGGTCACTGGGGCCGGAGTCTGCAGTCATGTCTGGCCTGCCTGCAGTCATGTCTGGCCTGCCTGCCTTGTCCGTTAGCCGGGAGTGTCGAGTGGGCGGTCTGGCTGAACTGGGCTTCGGTCCTCGTGATCTTGACTCGTGCATCCTTGCCTTAGACTAAGGGCAGAGCTGGGGGTTCATAGTCAAAGAGTCTTACGGTGATCAGAGACGTTGGGGTGCAGTCTTCTGCCTCCCGTGGGGTTGCCAGTGTCTCATGTGATCCCTCTTGGCTGTGTTTCCTACCAGTTCTCCTCTTTCTAGCTATGCTGCTATAGCTAATGCTGCCGGGTCTCATGCTACAATTGGCATCAGTGATTGACATGGCATCAGCGATTGTTAATAGACACTGTGCTCTTAATCAATAACTAATTACATTTTCTGTTTTCTGCAGTTCCAGTCCCACACATGATGTTCATCTGCTGGAGCTCCACTCAAACTGCTTCCGTCATCAGCTCCAGCCCCATCATACCCGGGCCACTTAATGTCGATGCACACTTCACATTTTATTCGAACTTTGACTCCATGACTTTAGTTTCGCTCTTAGATTTATCATCTACGCAGCCACTTAATGTCGATGTGCATACTTCACATTCTATTCGAACTTTGACTCCATGACTTTAGTTCGCTCTTAGATTTATCATCTACGCCGCCCGCCCAACGAGGTTGGGTCCCTTTTTGAGTCTTGGTACCTCCCAAGGTTTCTTCCTAGAACTAGGGAGTTTTGGGCTTGCCACTGTCGCCCTAGGCTTGCTCAATTTGGGATTGGACCTAGTTATTAGGAGATAATCTAAACTTGTAAAGTTTGCTTTGAGACAATGCTCCATGTAAAAAGCGCTATATAAATAAATCTGACTTGACTTGACTTGACTATTCAGCAACCTTCCAGATGCAACACTAGTGAAGACATCTGTTTAATTAGCTGTAAATCAAGATTAGAATCTTTTACCCCAATTACTAATACTGAACTATCCGCACTGATCAGCTCATCTACATGTTTATTAGATCAAGTCATCAACATGTTTATTAGATCCAATTCCTACACGTTTACTCAAACAAGTAATACCTAGTATTATAGAGCCAGTGTTAGTTATTTTAAATTCATCCCTTACCTTTGGTTATGTGCCCACATCCTTTAAGTCTTCCATTATCAAACCACTGATTAAAAAAGACAATCTTGACCCTTGTGTGATATCTAATTATAGACCCATTTCAAATCTACTGTTTCTGTCCAAAATTTTAGAAAAGCCGTCTATCAGCAGCTCTGCAGTTACCTCCAAAGGAATGATATTTATGAAACATTCTGGAGAGTGTTTGAGTCTCGAACGAAAGTGGGAAGTTTATTCCATAGTTGAGGGGCCATGTATCAGAAAACCTTTTCCCCTGCTGTGACGTTTTTAATTCTAGGAACTAAAAGAAGTCCTGCACCCTGCGAACGAAGTAGACGAGTTGGATTGTAAGACTCTAAGAGTTCACTCAGATAATGTGGGGCCAGGCCATGTAGAGCTTTATAAGTTATAAGAAGTATTTTGTAATCAATGCGGAATTTAACTGGTAACCAGTGTAGTGATGATAGAACAGGAGTGATATGATCAAATTTTCTAGTTCAAGTTAGCACTTGGGCGGCTGCATTCTGAACTAATTGAAGTTTATTTATATATTTACTAGGGCATCCAGTAAGTAAAGCGTTACAGTAATCCAACCTTGAGGTTATAAATGCATTAACCAGTCTCTCCGCATCATTAAAAGAGAGGATATTTCTAAGTTTAGCGATATTACGATATTAGCGATATTGAGTTTGCATTTGGCAGTGTTCTCTGGTTGGAAACGCTTGTAATTCTGTTTCACCAATCACTCAGAGCAACACTAGTCAGTCAATGGTATCTATGAGTTCATTTGACCAAAGGATTGAAATGAGAACCCTTCTTCAGCTCTGTAGAAATTGGCAACTACATTTAGGGGAAAAAAAAGGCAAATGTAATATACAACCCCTGGCAAAAAGTATGGAATCACCAGTCTTGGATGAGCTCTCATTCAGACATTTCATTCTGTAAAACAAACTCAGATCAAAAACATGATACAATAATAAGGTCATTCCAAAGTGCAACTTGTTGGCTTTCAGGAACACTCAAAGAAATGAAGAGAAAACATTGTGGAAGTCAGTGAATATTAATTTTATTGACCAAGCACAGGGAAAAAAGTATGGAATCACTCAAATTGGAGGTAGAAAATAAGGACACACCCAGTCAATTTCCTTTCCCTAAATAGACAACTGCCTCAGAGTAGATCTGCTCGTTAGTCTGCAGTTAAAAACACCTGCAGTCATAACACCTTGGAGGGCTGCTGGATGAAGTGGAGTGGCAAGAACCATGGCTCCAACAAGAGAAATGTCTCTTGAAACAAAAGAGAGGATTGTGAAACTTCTTGAAGAAGGTAACTCTTCACGCATGGTTGCTAAAAGATGTGGGGCTGTCACAGTCAGCTGTATCCAAGATATGGACCAAAATACAAAACAGCATGGAATTGGTTGTTTTAAAGCCAAAGCATACTGGTAGACCAAGAAAGACATCAAAGCATCAAGACAAACAACTTAAGGCCATTTGTCCTTGAAAACCGAAAAAGGTACAACTACATAGATGAAGCATTAACTGGGAGGAAGCTGGAGCCAATGTATGTGACCGAACCGTTAGAAATCGCCTAAAGGAAATGGGATTTCAATACAGGAAAGCTAAAAGAAAACCATCATTGACACCTAAACATAAAAGAACAAGACTGCAATGGGCTAAGGAGAGGCAATCATGGACTGTGGATGACTGGATGAAAGTTATCTTCAGTGATGAGTCAAGAATCTGCATTGGACAAGATGATGATGCTGCAACTTTTGTTTGGTGCCGTTCCAGTGAGATTTATGAGGCCTGCCTGAAGAAAACAACCAAATTTCCACAGTCCTTGATGATATGGGGCTGCATGTAAGGAAAATGCACTGGGGAGATGACTGTGGTTAATTCTTCTATCGATGCACAAGGTTACATTGAGATTTTGGACAGTTTTCTCATCCCTTCAGTTGAACAGATGTTTGGAGGTGATGAAATAATTTTCCAAGATGACAATGCATCATGCCATAGGGCAAAAACAGTGAAGGCATTCCTTGGAGAAAGACACATTCAGTCGATGTCATGGCCTGCAAATAGTCCAGATCTCAACCCAATTAAAAACCTGTGGTGGAAATTGAAAAAAATGGTCCACAAGAAGGCTCCGACCTGGAAAGCTGATCTGGCAACTGCTATCAAAGAGAGTTGGTGTTAAGAATCACTCCCTGGCCGCGTTCGGCCAGGAGTGGTCCCAGTTTGACGACGTGAGCCTGCAGCAGCGTGATCGCGCGTGCGTCAGCTTTCCCGGGCCATTCACTGGAGTCCTGCCTATATAAACACACCTTATGGACTCGGTGGTTGCCACTGCCTACGCCCGCGATCACGTGACTGGCTCTCACGTGACTGGGTCTCACGTGACTCTTTGTTTGCCTGGCCTATTAAAAGCACTGGCGCGTTCGCTGGTGCAGGCATTTATTTTATAATATTTCAGTTCATTAATACCATCTGGAGCTAACTGCAATTGGGTCCCAAACCCTTCTTATTTAGTTTTGACGGTTCACCAGCGTTCTGATATGGCAAATCGTAACAGAAGGCAGTGGCCAGCCAAGGTTCCCAGACGCCGTAGACGGCGGATTTTGCTACCCGGGTCGCGCCTGGCATTTGGGGGGCCATACTTGGTACTTGGGTACCTGAGCAGCTAAGCTCCATTCTAGAGCTCGGCGCGCCCGTTGACCCCGTACTCGGGCACATAACGCCGCCAAGTCTTGAACCTGAGCAGCCAAGCTCCGTTCTAGAGCTCGCCGTGTCCGTTGACCCCGTACTCAGGCACATAGCGCCGCCAAGTCTCGAACCTGAGCAGCCAAGCTCCGTTCTAGAGCTTGCTGCTCCCGTTGACCCCGTACTCGGACACATAATGCCGCCAAGTCTCGAACCTGAGCATTCCAGCTCCGTTCTAGAGCTCGCCGCGCCCGTTGACCCCGTACCTGGGCACTTAGCGCCGCCAAGTCTCGAACCAGAGCTATTACGCTCCGTTCCAGGGTTTGCCGCGCTTTCAAGCTCTGCACCTGGGCAGTCAGACCCCGTGCCTGAGCGTATGGCGCCCCCTGGCCCTGTACCCAGGCCCGCTGCACACGCAAGCCCCGTGTTCGAGCACAAAGACTCCACGGTGAGGCAGTTTGCGCCGCCCGGCCCCGCACAGGAGCCCTATGCACCTTTAAGCCCCGTGTTTGAGCTCATCAGCTCCACGGAGAGGCTTACAGCGCCGCCCAGCCCCGTTCACATGCGCACTGAATGCTCTAGCTGGAAGAGTGAGCGCACAGCTCCCCCCAGCGGTGAACCCGGGCTCGCCGCGCTTTCAAGCCCCGCACCGGGGCAGTCTGGCCCCGTACAGGAGCTCTTTGCGCCTCCTAGCCCCGCGTCTGAGCCAGCAAGCTCCACGCCTGGGCGGTTTGCGCACCTGTCGTTAGTCCCGGCCACCGCGCCACGGTCACCAAGACCAATCCCTGCGCCACGATCGTTGGTCCCGATCCCCACGCCACGGTCATCAAGACCGACTCCTGCGTCGCCATGGTCGCCGTTGTTGACCATGTCTCTGAGGTCCTTGGCGTCTGTGCGGCTGACCAGATCTCTGGCTCCGGTCTTTTTCCTCGGTCTCAGCAGGTCGGATCCGGCTCTTTTTCCGCCAGCGTTGAGATCCGTCCCTGAATCGCTGAGCTCTATTACTGAGCCTCCCCCCTGAAGCTCCGGTCCCTTGCTTTGCCTCTGGGCCGTTGGACGCTGCCTCTGTGCCACTATGTGTCCGTCTTCAGCCGCCAGCGCTCGGTATGGTCCTCGGGACTATCAGGCCGGCCTCCAAGCCCACTATGGGCATTGGACCGGCTACAGCCAGTCTTCTCCTCCTCTTCAGCACCTTTTTCAAGGCCTTCCCGGCCTTTTGGTGCTCCACTGTGCGCCATCTCCTCAACCCTGAGCGGGTGAGACAGGCAAGGGGAGGGGTTGGTTGTGCTTAGGGGTGGCGGGACGACGCCCCTCGGGGAGGGGGTACTGTTAAGAATCACTCCCTGGCCGCGTTCGGCCAGGAGTGGTCCCAGTTTGACGACGTGAGCCTGCAGCAGTGCGATCGCGTGTGCGTCAGCTTTCCCGGGCCATTCACGGGTAAGTGGCACCACCTGGAGTCTTGCCTATATAAACACACCTTATGGACTCGGTGGTTGCCACTGCTTACGCCCACGATCACGTGACTGGCTCTCACGTGACTCTTTGTTTGCCTGGCCTTTTAAACGCACTGGTGCGTTCGCTGCTGCAGGCATTCCGGCTTTGAGACGGCTTTTTGGTTCCTTTATTTTTTTCTATTATTTTGTAGGGAAAAAGGTACATTCTGGGGGAATTAAGTCCCCCAGACGGGGGCTGCTAGGAGGCAGTTTGGTAACGCTAGGGCCCTAGTTAGGGTAGGGACAGCGTTTGGTTTATTTATGTTTTGTTCATTTGCCAAGCTGCTCTCGCAGCCGTTAAGCTCTTTGTCCGAGCCGTTCTCCTCACGCCGTCACACCCTCTCGCCGATCGAGGATATTAAAATCCCCGACCTCGTTCGAAGAGGACGTAGAGTGGTGTTACCCGTCCTCTTCACCTTTTCCTTTTTTAAATTTTTTGTTTTGTTTTCGCGATCGTGCGCTCCCGTGACCGTATTAATCTGCGGTTGAGCAGCGTGCGTTGGCGGAAGCTCCGTTCGAGTTGCTGCGCGCTGCGCATGCGCAGACCCGGCACTTTTATTGCGCAGCGGAGGCACGTCGTGGGCGTGCTGTAATTTGAAGCGCGTCACGCCTACGGCGTGCAGTTTTGTTTATTTTGTTTTATTTCTCTATCCTATCTTTTATTTAGTTTCTTTGGTTATTCATTCATTTGTATTCTTTTATTTCAGTTTATTTGTTTCACTTTGTTTCAGTTCAGCGTCATGCCTACTGCGTGCAGTTTCGTTTATTTAGTTTTATTTATTTATCCTATCTTTTATTTAGTCTCTTTGGTTATTTCTTGCGTTTGCACAGTTTTATTTCAGTTTATTTATTTTATAATATTTCAGTTCATTAATACCATCTGGAGCTAACTGCAATTGGGTCCCAAACCCTTCTTATTTAGTTTTGACGGTTCGCTAGCGTTCTGATATGGCGAATCGTAACAGTTGGCACCAAATTGAGACTGAAAGCCGTTATAAAAGCCAAAGGTGGTGCAACTAAATACTAGTGATGTATTTTGAATGGTCTTTTGTTTATCTGTTTTTCATGATTCCATATTTTTTTTCCTCAGAATTGAGTAATTCCATATTTTTTCCCCTGTGCTTGGTAAATGAAAGTAACATTCACTGACTTCCACAATGTTTTCTCTTCATTTCTTTGAGTGTTCCTGAAAGCCAACAAGTTGCACTTTGGAATGACCTTATTATTGTATCATGTTTTTGATCTGAGTTTGTTTTACAGAATGAAATGTCTGAATGAGTGTTCATCCAAGACTGGTGATTCCATACTTTTTGCCAGGGGTTGTAGTCAAGGTTGTTCAGATAGCACATCAACAATTCACTAGCCCACCACTGCGGTAACATGGATTCAAATCCTGGTAGGGCCTTCTGGCTTTGCTGGGCTTTACATAGGCACGAGCCACCATACCTGAGGGAGGAGAGGCCAGTTGGCCGGATCAAACTCCAGCCCTGCAACAGTGACCCCTACCTAGCCCTGTGGTCCACTGGCATCTCGTTCAGGATGGACACCCCAATTCAGAGGTAATAAGCAGACAGAAGGTCCAATCAGAAAGTCCCCTGCAATACTATATTATGCTGACATCAGTGAAAGTAGGCAGGGTTTTGAATATACTAGAACCAAGTAAGGATTTTCCCCACAGTAATAGCTGAAAGGTCTTCAGTTATCAAAATAATTGTTATTCGAACCATTTCCCTGAATGAGGTACATTTGGATGATTGCATATAACTATAATAATAATAAAAGTGCTCATTTCTGGTATCTTTTAAAATGAGCTTATTTATGATCTTACAATTCTGACTGGAATACAATGTGCTGTAAAACAGACAGCTTCCTAAACATTAAATACTATTTGGATTTCAAAATGACACATCAAGTACTAATAAGAATTATGTACCAATCCATGCACACTTACTCATAGCAGAATGTTGCAATATTCTGAGTCAGAGATCTGTAAGTTAACAACCCTGAGACCTTGTGAGGAAAAAACAGAAAACAAATTGATAAACTGGTCAAATCTTCATGTTTCTTTCCACATAAATATAAGATGAAGAAAAACATGTATGACACACAGAACCTGGTCTAATCTTAACATGAATCATAAATCATTGCACTTTGGCTGGAGCTCAGAAACTCCACTCCAAGTGTGTTAATCATGTCAAAACAAATGGATTACTTTTACAGAAGACCTCTAAACAACATTAAGAGCATTCATTGGAAACATGTTTTATTGGAACTGGTGATACAGATCAGTTTGGAAGAAGAACAGATATATTTCATCCAGTCAGCTTCAGTACTTCACTGTTGTAGCAGCATAGAGGTGCCTGGTACCAAAAATTCCTGCCCCAAAACACAATTCTTATCCATCTTTACTCATCGGTGAAACCATTTAGATAATCTTGTAGCTAAAACACAAGTGGTGTTGTAGTAGTCTAACGACATTTCAATGTGCATTTGAATATGTCATTAGCCTGGTTTCCATCCAAAAATCTTGCAAAGGTTTTGCAAAATTTGAGCAGAAAAAAATACGAATTAACCTGTGCTTCCATCCACTACAGTTATGCGAAGAAACTTTAGATGATGTAGACTACCCAGATTAGGGGTGGCATTAAAACAAGTAAAATGGAGGAATTTTAACTTTATCTTTACAGTCATTTACAAAGTTTTAATGACTATTTAGTTAGCAGTTCGGAAATGCCAGGCAATTCGAGTAGTGGCCCACCTAAAGAGTGCTAAAATGTGTTGTGGTTGTGTGTGTGCGCACTGGTTCACTCAGCAGTATGCATAATGCATGACGCACCCACCTCTTCATTCATTCATTTATTCATTCATTCAATCATTCGATCTTTTCCTTATCCGCTTAATTAGGTACGTTATAATTTTAACACTCACATTCACATTAATTTGGGTTCGACTACTAAATCATCTAAATGCAACAATACTGATTTTGTTTTGTTTTTGATATGATCTAGTGGAATGGAATCATGCAACTTAGAGTTTACAATGGGGCAAAAAAGTATTTAGTCAGTCACTGATTGTGCAAGTTCTCCTACTAAAAAGATGAGAAAGGTCTGTAATTTTCATCATAGGTACAGTTCAACTATGAGAGACAAAATAAGAAAAAAAATCCAAGAAATCACATTGTAGGATTTTTAAAGAATTTAATTGTAAATCATGGTAGAAAATAAGTATTTGGTCACCCACAAACAAGCAAGATTTCTGGCTCTCACAGACCTGTAACTTCTTCTTTAAGAAGCTTTTCTGTCCTCCACTCATTACCTGTATTAATGGCACCTGTTTGACCTCGTTATCTGTATAAAAGACACCTGTCCACAGCCTCAAACAGTCGGACTCCAAACTCAACCATGGCCAAGACCAAAGAGCTGTTGAAAGACACCAGGAAGGAAATTGTAGGCCTATGCCAGGCTGGGAAGAGTGAATCTACAATAGGCAAGCAGGTTGGTAATGAATAAATCAACTGTGAGAGCAATTGTAAGACATACAAGACCATCTGGGGCCCCACGCAAGATCTCATCCCATGGGGTCAAAATGATCATGAGAACGGTGAGCAAAAATCCCAGAACTACACGGAGGGACCTGATGAATGACCTGCAGAGAGCTGGGACCAAAGAAACAAGGCTACCATCAGTAACACACTATGCCGAGAAGGACTCGGATCCTGCAGTGCCAGGCATGTCCCCCTGATTAAACCAGTACATGTCCAGGCCCGTCTGAAGTTTGCCAGAGAGCATATGGATGATCTAGAAGAGGATTGGGAGAATATCATGTGGTCAGATGAAACCAAAATAAAACTTTTTGGTAAAAACTCATTTTGCCGTGTTCGGAGGAAGAGGAATTCTGAGTTGCAACATACCTACTGTGAAGCATGGGGGTGGAAACCTCATGTTTGGGGCTGTTTTTCTGCAAAGGGGACAGGACGACTGATCCGTGTTAAGGGAAGAATGAACGGGGCCATGTATCAGGAGATTTTAAGCCAAAACCTTCTTCCATCAGTGAGAGCATTGAAGATGGAACGTGGCTGGGTCTTCCAGCATGACAATGATCCCAAACACCCCGCTCGGGCAATGAAGGAGTGGCTCTGTAAAAAGCATTTCAAGCTCCTGGACTGGCCTAACCACGTGTTGCCCCAAAACATCACTGCTCTAGAGGAGATCTGCATGGAGGAATGGGCCAAAATTCCAGCTACAGTGTGTGCAAACCTGGTGAAGACTTACAGGAAACGTTTGACCTCTGTGATTGCCAACAAAGGTTATGTTACAAAGTTTTGATTTGAACCAAATTTATTGACCAAATACGTATTTTCCACCATAATTTACAATTAAATTTTTTTTCTCATTTTGTCTCTCATAGTTGAACTGTACCTATGATGAAAATTACAGACCTCTCTCATCTTTCTAAGTTGGAGAACTTGCACAATCAGTGACTGAAAATACTGTAAATACTTCTCTATATCTGTATCCTTACTAAAAATATTAATACAGTGGTGCTTGAAAGTTTGTGAACCATTTGTGAATTTTGTGAAGTTTGTGAATTTTCTATATTTCTGCATAAATATGACCTAAAACATCATAAGATTTTCACACAAGTTCTAAAATTAGATAAAGAGAACCCAGTTAAACAAATGAGACCAAAATATTATACTCGGTTATTTATTTATTGAGGAAAATGATCCAATATTACATACTTACATACAATATTACAATCTTTATTCTTCTTTAACCATTCTTTGGTAGAACGACTTGTGTAGACTTTGATAGATCCCTGTTCTTTAAATAGAACAGGATGCCCACTCACACCTGATTGTCATCCCATTGACTCTAATTTCATATACTTTTGCCACTCACTAATATGTAATATTGGATCATGATGTTTGATGATGTTTTAGGTCATATTTATGCAGAAATATGGAAAATGTTAAAGCGTTCACAAACTTTCAAGCACCACTGTACTTTTGAATATTTATGAATATCTAATATATTTATGAACATTTGAATTTCTCTGCCATCCACATGCTCCCTAGTCAATTCCAATAGCTGTAGTAGCAATTTTTTTTAGGCTTTTTGGAGTTCGAATTGCCTTTGAAGTATTGTTGTAAAAACACAAAATATTATAGCACATTATTGAACAGTTACTATGAAACCAAAATACTTTATGTGTTTGGTTCATAATTACGAAGTGATGTCACTCGGTGTCAAATGTTTTGCACTCCTGATTCATTTTCTCAAGTACTTCATTAGTCTTTGATTTAATTGGATAAGAATGGTTAATTCGACAAAAATCCCAAATCCCAAATCAGAATCAACCATCTAAGAAGTTTTAAGTTAATTAACATTTAGTTCATCTAGTATAGTTGAGTAATTATGCAGCTCATGCATTCTGTAAATATGCATCTTCTATCCAAATTTCAAGCAGGTTCCCACCATTCCCCAAACCTTCCCACTTCTCATCTATCAAATTGACCTCATTAGGATAGTGTGATGCTAAACGCGTCCTCAGATCAGCTCAGTTTCACTATTAACTCGAAGGTTTTTATTTCAACTGCAGTTTCCTTCAGATGTAGTAACCCTCAGATCTATGCTTAACATCAATGCTTTGTCTCAAAATGAACACATATAAATGCAAATGTATAGTTCTTAAAGTTTCATGATGTTCTGTAGATGTTTAGATTAATACAGAATAGAAAGGTTAGTGTTCTCTTCCAACAACTTAGAAGATGCTTTGGCACTGAGGATACCAAGAAATTTTGTGTTTTTCATGTGTTATTTTGTGCCATTTGTCCTGCAAACACATCATAATCTGTGCAAAAGTACAGGGTTGTCATTGACACATTTTTTCCTTCAAAATTCTCCACACATTTGCTGTTGGGGATAGGACAGTCCATTACCTGTATCTTCTTCTGCAGCCATGCCTTTGTAATGTGTGTTGCATGTGGTTTTGAATTGTCTTGAAAAATGTATGGATATCCCTGAAAAAGATGTAGATTTGAAGGCAGCATAGATCGTCCTAAAATCTCAGTGTACTTTTGTTCATTAATGCTGCCATCACGGAAGTGTATATAACCTTTGCCAGGGGCACTGAAACAACCCCATACCCCATGGCAGAGCCTGGCTTTTGGACTACTTGCTGGATGGTCCTTTACATCTTTGGTCTGGAGCACACAGCTTTGATTTCAGTGTCCAGGTCTGGATTCGTCTTATCAAAATACACGTTTTCACTCTGTGGTGGACTGATATGCAGGAAAATGCAGGAGTATCTTATGCAGGATATGCATAAAATATCTTGAGTTCATACTGTCTGCAATGAATTCAAAGACAAAGTAAATGCAAGAAACACTGCATTTACTTTCAGTACTGTCCCAATTTTTTTTCTGATTTGGGGTTGTACTTTTGCCACAGATATGAAATACTGAATCGTTTTTTCTCCAAAAAAAAACAAAACCATTTATTGTATAAGATGCTCATTGACAAAAACACACACCAAGGAGTTGTTGGATTGAATGAGTCTTTATATGTGTGAATGTAATAATGATATATGTAAGTGATTACAATATTAGAGGAAACTGTACAATTGAAAGGAGGCTCTAGTACCCCGTTAGGCCACCTCTAGCATTGATACAAGATGAAATACTGTTGGGCATTGTAGGCAAACAGGTTTTGTATGGTATCCTGCAGCTAATAATGCACACTCATAGCAAATAATGCACACTCGTTGGTTGCCAAAGATGGTGTTCCAGCTGGTTCCACAAATGCTTGATTTTCGATAAATCTGGCAACTGGGCAGGCCAAGGAATTGTTGGGAAAACCTTGCTGTGCTTGGGTGAGCATTATCCTGATGAAAAATGGCAGTTGGAAGACCTGCCATGAAAGGCAACACATGGCTGCAAGGTGTCCTGCACATGTTGCTGAATTGTTAATGTCCCTTGTATGACTACTGCGGTGACCGACTGTCATATACGATGGCTCCCCAGATCATCACACCAACAGGTGGCAAGCAATTCAACAAAAAGACCATCCTGCTTCTCTCTGATGCACCCCCTCTCAAAGTCATGCCTTTGAGTGCATCACAGATTCATGTCTAGCAGTCAACCAAAGAGGTATACTTCCCAAAAATTGCCTCTGACAGCCTTTTTATAGGGCAGGAGGGGAAGCACTTTTACACCATCTTGTGGTAAGACCCAGTATCTAATCAGACAACTCTTGTAATCATTTACATATCTGCCTGAAACATAACTGCATGGCAAGTTTTGCAGCAATTCAACATTTGGGTTATCTTTATCTACGTTTAGGACTTGTGTAAAAATCTGATGATTTTTCAGTCATGGTTATGGAGAAATATAGAGAGCTTTAAAGGTTTCACAAACTTTCAAGCACCACTGTAAATAATGCTATCATCACCTTCATCATTGTTATAATAAGAGCTTATCATATCTCTGATTTAAAATACTAAATCGTATGATCAGGCCATTTTAGTAGTTTCATTAATGAATCCAGATTAATTAAATGTGCTTTATTATGAATACTTTTTTCTGTAAAACAAGTCAATATTTTGGGCTAAAATTTGTTTTAGAAATGAGCTGAAACATGCTGCATTTCACATGAACAAAATGTGGACATAAATGAATGTGCTGAATCAATTGAATTACTGAACATTTCTTAGTAATAAACATAAGCTAAGGGAAAATAAAGTACTGTTCATCTTTGGATTGTTGCTACATTAGTAACTGAACTAACACCCTGAATGCTTCTGTGGAAGTGATCTGGAGGTGTCTGAGGGTGTTTTAACTGAGTGTGTGAGAAACACTGAGATTGAGTAGAAGTTACTGTAACTTGTTGAGTGTTGATCAGATGACGTGCTGAAGGTTTACTGGAATGTCACCCACAGTTATCCATGAGCTGCTTATTTAGTACATTTAGTTATTGCTTCACTGTCTCACAGGGGCTTCACATGAACTTCCCTTTTAGATATGGTCATGAAAGTTCAGACACACAGTATAATGATTTTTATAAGCAGAATTATTAACTGTGTTAGACTATTGAATATATAACTAAAATGCTGTTATTCAAGTTATTCAGCCTAGATTTCTCTCATCTCAATTTAATATTTTTACATTTTTTAAATTCAGGTTCTCAAAACATGCTGGGAACTGACCTACACAAAAATAGTTTTAGCAAGTGAAAATGGCCTACGTATAGAGATATATATTTTTTCCCCTCATTATGACATTACAAAAGCTTAAAATACATATTGTCACACAGGAGCACCCTTGGTCAGGTGCACTACTGACCCTACCACCGCAAATTGAGGAAGTCTGGAGCCTCAAAGCAAAGATGAATCTCATACAAAACTTGGAACCAGCAGTTATGAAGGGCATCCACGTGCTGTGGTCACCTCAAAGGGGGCCACAGTTGCAACCAGGAATGGGAACCGTGCCCTCATGCCCCCATGAATGGGGCCTCACTGCAATGTTCAAACCCGCCGTCAAACAAACCTCACCTTGCCAGTCAGGATACGGATTCTGCCGACTTTCACCCTTGTAGTGACTCACCAGATTGACTCACATCCACCTGCATTTAAAAGACACATAACTGCTAACCACCAAGAGACAAACTATGCATGTGACATTAATCTAAAATTAACAGACTGTAAACAGACTCCTGCTTTATGTTGGTTTTGAGCTAAAACAGTGTACAGTTGAGTGCTGTCTAATCATAGTCGTAAAGGACAAATCAGGGAAAAGTGCTGATGATTTGTGGCTCATATGTTTGAGCTGCCTCATGCCATTGCGATGTTACACAGAGATTTTATCTGTGAGGAGATGAGATATTTGTCTGTCAACTGCAGACTTCTGGATAGTTTCAACTGACCTCAAGATATAACTGTTTCCGTGAATAAGATCAGGGCTAAAACTCATAAACACTCCTAAGAGTTCATGAATGTACAGTTTTGGTCATAATAATAGAGAAACTCAGCAAACATATACCGTTTGAACTCATGAAACAGCTGCTCTGTGGTTTCTTCACACATTCCATAGACATGCATTAGGTTAAATGGTCTCCCAATTACCCTAGTGTGAGTGTGTTTGATGAGTGCAGTTATTATCGATAGATAGATATATAGATAGGCAGACAGACAGACAGATAGATAGATAGATAACTTTATTAATCCCAGAGGGAAAATCAGGTGGTTGCAGCAGTTGAAATACAGAAAATACCGCAAGAGTATTTAAAGTAAGTATCTCCTGTACATACAGATATAAATGTAAATAAAATGTTTCTAATAAAATAATCAAACAGTCATGAATAGAAATAGAGAAATATAAGTAATCTGTGAAAAAGAGTATACAACTCTCATAATAACTAATATGAAAGTGTCATGTGCCATATTAACTAAACTAACATGGAAAAGTATCATGTTATTGTGTTAATAGTAGGAGATGTGCAATGTATGGTGCTAATAATGTCCATCCGGTGCTATGTGAGACTATCTTGTTAGTGGCTCAGTATGTCCTGGCACATTGCTGAGGTGTTGTTACAATCGCTGTTGGCACAAACTATCTCCTGTATCGTGTTACATCCATTGATGCTGGCTTAAAAACGTATGTACAGTCATGGCCAGAAGTGTTGGCATGACTGAAAGTATTCCTCTCAGAAGATTATTGCAATTACACATGTTTGTTATACACAAGTTTATTTCCTTTGTGTGCATTGGAATAACACACACACACACAAAAAAGCAAAAAAGCCTAAATAAAGTTTCACACAAAACTCAAAAAATGGGCTGGACAGAATTAATGGCACCCTCAACTCAATATTTGGTTGCATACCCTTTGGAAAAAATAACTAAATCAATCGCTTCCTATAACCATCAACAAGCTTCTTACACCTCTTAAATTGAATTTTGGACCACTCTTCTTTTGCAACCTGCTCCAGGTCTCTTGTGTTTGAAGGGTGCCTTCTCCCAACAACAATTTTAAGATCTCTCTACAGGTGTTCAATATGAAATTTAGATCCGAACTCATTGCTGGCCACTCCAAAACTCTCCAGCATTTTGTTTCCAGTAGAATGATGTACTTTACCAAAAAGCTCTGTCTTGCTCTCATCTGTAAACAAGGCATTTTCCCATAAGGATTTTGGCTTTCACACATACATTTTGGCAAACTGCAGTCTAGCTTTTTTTCTTTTGAACTTGATTGGGGTTCATTATCCACCATCTGGACAATCGTGCGTTGCATCCTTTCATTAATTTTTCTCTTCCATCCATGTCCAGGGAGAGTAGCTACAGTACCATGGGTTGTAAACGTCTTGATTATGTTATGCAAGGAACATCAAGATCTCTGGAAATGGGCTTGTAACCTTGAGATTGTTGATATTTTTCCACAATTTTGGTTCTCAAGTTCTCAGACAGTTCTATTCTACTCTTTCTGTTCTCCATGCTTAGTGTGGCACACACAGACACACAATGCAAAGATTGAGTCAATTTCTCTCCTTTTTACCTGGTTTCAGGTGAGATTTTTATATTGCCCACACCTGTAACTTGCCACAGGTGAGTTTAAACGAACATCACATGCTTGAAATAAAGTTATTTAACCATAATTTTGAAAAGGTGCCAATAATTTTGTACGGCACATTTTTGGAGTTTTGTGTGAAATTATGTGAAATTTGCCATTTTTCTGTGCTTTTTTGTGTTGTTTCAATACACACAAAAGAAATGAACACGTGTATAACAAAACATGTAATTCCAATAATTCTCTGGGAAAAATACTTCATTTTCTGGAAACACTTTCGGCCATGACTGTATACCTGTTGGAGTATGACTTCAAATGAAATGGCAGGAGTAGGATATAAAGGCACCCTAAGCTGAAGTCTGTTTTTTTCAAGAAAGTTCTGTTTTTGCCCTCAACAAACTTTGGATTTAGTACTGATTCTACTCTCTGTATGAGTGCATTTACATGCACTTAATAATCTGATCATAGATTAGGATTTTTTCTGTAGTTATCTGATTATTCACATGGTCAGGTATACAGCATACTCCCATCTAGAAATCAGATTAAGAAATTTGATAACCACAGCTGTTTTTTTATATCAGTAATCTGATTTCTCAGTGCATGTATATTCTGTAGATAAATTTAAATACAGAAATATGATTACTGCCCGAGTTGTGTTTTTACCCTGCAGTTTTCACATTATCTGATTAACCAAGTGCATGTAAACTTGTTGATCAGATTACTGACAAAATCAGATTTTCTGCAGTTATCAGACTATTAAGTGCATGTAAATGCACTCTATGAGTGCTTCCAAAATCACAATAAGTGCACAATTTCACCTAAAGGAAGTGAAAAAGAGGCAAAATGTCTCTGTTCCTTGAACCAAACTGACACAGACAAAAACTGGGAACTGCTGCCCAGTGGAACAGAAACATGACCAGTCTGTACGACAGTAAAAGAGATGTTGACAATGTCCCTCATCAGGGTTGAGTTCCACTTTCCTCTGTATGTCTATGTCTGTGTACAGATATGAGGTTAAAGTGAAGAGGTTTTCAATTCGGGGAAGCCTGGGAAGAATCTTCTAGTACTGAACTATGTACTAGAAGATTCAAGTCCCAGCACCACCAAACTGCCACTGTTGAACACTTCAGCAAGACCCCTAAACCTCTATTGCTTGGATTATACCTTGTAAGATTGTGTCAGCTTTAAGTTGCTCTGGATAAGAGCATCTGCTAAATGTCCTGTAAATGTAATTAAGCTTTTAACAACAAATCATTAGCTAGAAGCTGAGTATGGGATGGCTTTACACATTTTATAATTTTTTTTAAATATTGAAGCCAGATGTAAATTGCCAGCAGTGTATTATGTAAATAAGTCAGTATTGTTCTGCTCAGCATTAATGGCTTCAATGAGTTGATGGGTACTTATGACTAGTCTGTGTTTGATGTGAGACTAAATATTCTTTATACGGTTTAATTCTAGACTCTGAACAGGACAAAACATGAGCTTGACAGCCTTGCTCTCAAGCCACTGCTTTGTAGCATGAGCAGGATTTTTTTGTACAACAAAGCATTAATTCATTTCACAGTGAAGCAGCTCAACAGTACCAGCAGCTTCCAGAATATGACACCACTTCCTCTACCACTGGAGACGCAGTCACTTCTCTATAAGTCTTCAATGACGTCTCTCTGAAGTATAACCATGAAACTCAAATCATGATTCATCAGTCCACACAAATCTGCTAAACCAGCCTGAATCATTCAATTAGTCCGAATCGACTTTCTATATTCTATCACATCTATGATGTTGTTTTATGATAGTCTGGTTTACGACTTTTCAACTTTATGATGGGAATCCGGTAATACACAAATACACATGCAGCAGAAACCGTACTCAATGCATTATTAAATAAATTACATAGGATATTCAACACTTTATTATAAAATAAGCTTTGCGTTTAATGATTTTGCCCAACTGGAGGTTATTGTAGGTGTTTTAAGCATGTTTAAGGTAGGCTATGCTATTACATATACAGTATATAGTAAACTCCTCTGATACATTCAGCTTATGATGGGTTTGCCGAAACGTAACCCCATCATGAAACAGGGCCTACCTGTAGTGTTTACTGGTAAGGTACTTAATTGTTTGTTAGCGGTTTATTAAAATGTAGATTTAAACACAAGGTCTGTTTCCTTCAGTGGTTGTGTTCACTGTTTTTAGAAAATCAACCAAATATATTTTGACCAAAACATTTGTATAACATTGTATTTCTCGTTGATAGAGTACACAGTTTGCGTCATTGTTAATACTGATGAATAAAGTAGTGATAAAAGAACTTTTGTAGCTCTTTTATGTAGTTACAGCGATACACAAACTATTGAACTCTGTTCAAGGAGAACCCCATCTTATAAATACGCAGTGTTTCAAACTTTTACCAGTCCAAGTGTGTATCTGATTCACAGTCAGCTCCTCTCTGCAACATGCTTCGTCATTTGATGCTAAACGTTGTGTGATAAATCTTGTGTAAGTGTCAAGATGGATAAGAAGGCCATGTGAATAAGTGAAACAATTCAGAGCCTGAGCTCTAGCCAAGATGACTGCAGCATCTGCAGTGTCTTTTTCTCTCCCTGCTTTTCTTTATCTTTACTTTGATACCTGGTTCTGTCTGCAGTGCTGAATGAAGGCTGTGCTTTGTCAGTCCTCTGACCTGACCTGTTGGTGATGAAAGACCACAGAGAACAGATATATAGTAAGGGAATATTTGCTTTGATTGTATAGTTGGCCCAGGACAGTTGCTGCATTTATAAACCTTTATGGCTTCAAAAGACATTGTTAAGTGTGCATTTGGTCTTAAAAAATCATATTTACATATTATCATATTTACAAATATATTTACTATTTGCTCCAGAGTCTATATAGTTGAAAGTGTTCCCTGAACAAGACCATTGCAGTCCATTGCAGGGCTGGGTAGGGGTCACTATTGCAGCAGTAGATGATGATCCACTGTCTGGCCATCCAACACTCCGACACTGTGACCTATAATCATTACAATCTTACTATATACAGTCCTAGCAATTATGGGCTAAGGACCTTACTCAGAACCACAACATTGCAGTGTTGGAATTTAAACCTCGGAACTTCTGGTCAATAGGCCAGTACATTAACTGCATTACCTCAATCCTTACTGAAACCTTACACAACCACGATGGGTTCCGTAAAGTAACTGAAGAATGCCCAGTTTAGTAGCCGTTGTATAGCCAACTAGTCATTCATTTTAGGGCCTCTCAGATCTGTGACTGAGCTCAAACAGCCAACTTAAATACAAGCTCTGTGTGACCTGTACTGATACACAAACTAATCCTTCATCCACCAACGTTATACATTAAAACCCAGCTAGTGTGAGATGTTACTAATGTGTTCCTTTTTTGTTTCCTTCCCATATTTTATCCATTAATTTATTTTTTCAGAATACAGGGTGTCTATAAAGTAAGTCCCACGGGTCTTTCATAATTTTATACTGAATTGTTTATTTGTGTTAATAAAGACAGCCTTATTAAAATGCTTTTCATATTTGTATTATCTTGTGTATTTTGGAATTTTCAGTCCTGGTTCATTTAGGTCAATAATATAATTAATAAATTCACTGCTCCTATTTTGTTGTTTTGTTTTTTTCTTTTACTTTTGGTTTAGTATAGGTTTATGTTAATCTAACATTTTATTTGTTATCTGTTTCATTGTCACAGCTGTTTGTTTATACAGTACATTGTTTTTCTAATCCCTGTTTTGGTTGGTTTCTTTTCATTTTGGTTTGGTTTCGGTTTTTGTACAGTTTTATGTTTTTATTTGTTATATGCTTATTTATTTTACCAAAGAACATTACCCATACAGTGGCGCTTGAAAGTTTGTGAACCATTTAGAATGTTCTATATTTCTGCATAAATTTGACCTAAAACATCAGATTTTCACAAAAGTGATAAAAGTAGATAAAGACAGCACAGTTACACAAATGAGACAAAAATGTTATACTTGCTCATTTATTTGTTGAGAAAAATGATCCAATATTACATATTAGTGAGTGGCAAAAGTATGTGGACCTCTAATCCACAGTCAGACAGATTGTGTACAAATGGAGGAAATTCAAGACCATTGTTACCCTCCCCAGGAGTGTCCCAGAAGTTGGATCTGTTCATCTGGACATAAGGTTTTGTGGGAGAAACGTTTTGTCACTCATCTAAGTAACGTCTTCAGTCTCAGCTAGTTGGTAAAATTTCCCCAATATTTTATACAGCACCACTGCATAACGACTGATTCCAGCTAGATTACATAACAATGGGACCGGTCATCAGTTTAATATGCAGATTACCATAACCATTAATGACAATGGCCACGTTTGCCATTCACACAGGATAGGGGAAGGGCTGTGATACCGCCGTTGTGAAATGGTGAGAGATGTACTGTGTGTAAATGGCACACGTGGCCATTGTCATTAATGGCTATGGTAATCTGCATATTAAACTGATCACCGGTCCCATTGTTATGAAATCAGTCCTGGTATCAGTCCTTATGTATTATGATGAAACGTTTCTCCGACAAAACCTTATGTCCAGATGAACAGATTCAACTTCTGGAATTGTTTTACCTGGATTATTGAGCATGCATCAAGACACTCCTCAGGAATGGTCGACCAACAAAGATCACCAAGAGCAAGGCGTGTAATAGTTGGCGAGGTCACAAAGGACCCCATGATAACTTCTAAGCTACTGAAGGCCTCTCTCACATTGACTAATGTTAATGTTCATGAGTCCACCACCAGAAGAACACTGAACAACAATGGTGTGCATGGCAGGGTTGCAAGGAGAAAGCCACTGCTCTCCAAAACGAACATTGCTGCTTGTCTGCAGTTTGCTAAAGATCACATGGACAAGCCAGAAGGCTATTGGAAGACTGTTTTGTGGACGGATGACATAAAAATAGAACTTTTTGGTTAAAAAGAAAAGCGTTATGTTTTTACAAAGGAAAACACTGCATTCCAGCATAAGAACCTTATCCCATCTGTGAAACATAGTGATGGTAGTATCATGGCTTAGGCCTGATTTGCTGCATCTGGCCAGGAGGGCTTGCCATCATTGATGGAACAATGAGTTCTGAATTATATCAGAGAATTCTAAAGGAAAATGTCAGAACATCTGTCCATGAACTTGCCAAGTCAAAGTCCTGACCTTAATCCAACCGAAATGTTGTGGAAGGACCTGAAGCGAGCAGTTAATGTGAGGAAACCCACCGAAATCCCAGAGTTGAAGCTGTTCTGTACGAAGGAATAGGCTAAAATTCCTACAAGCCGGTGTCCAGGACTGATCAACAGTTACAGAAAACGTTTAGTTGCAGTTATTGCTGCACAGGGGGGTAACACCAGATACTGAAAGCAAAGGTTGACATATTTTTGCCACTCACTAATATGTAATATTGGATCATTTAAATAAATGACCAAGTATAATATTTTCCTCTCATTTGTTTAACTGGGTTCTCTTTATTTAATTTTAGGACTTGTGTGAAAATCTGATGATGTTTTAGATCATATTTATTTAGAAATATAGAAAATTCTAAAGGGTTCACAAACTTTCAAGCACCACTGTAGGCTGGTCTATGGAACGGCCAAAGTGAATAAAATATAATGAAATGTAGATTAAAAATGCTAAATGCACCCTTTGTCTTTGTTGCTTTTATATTGTTTTGTTTTGTAGTGTATTGACTCATTTTAATATTCTTAAATCTACACTTTATATTATTTTGTTTTATTTAATTTATACAAAAGTTCTATTAAAACTTTTCCAACTGTATTGCAAGTGTTTTTTGTTATTTACTACTGGTACATTTATTGTTCATCACTCCTACATATTTATTAATAAATTAAAATAATATTATAAATGTATTAAATGTTTATAATGTTTTTACTGCTGCTAAATTTGTTTTTAATTTAATATTATTTGCATTTAATATTTTTCTTTTCTCAATTTTTTGTACTGTATTCTGTCAGAGAGAACTCAGGGAGGTCAATCTTTAGGACCTATTTGATTCTTTGCTAAATGACAATATATTTATATATTTATTATTAAAAAAAGAAATGTTTAAACACTGAGGATTTGGAAATTAAGCTTTCCATGTATCAGAAAGACATGAGATGAATCACAGATTTCAGAGTAAGGAAATCCCCCAGTGTTCTGCTGCTTCCAGATGATGCAACAGAATGAACACATTAACACTATAATACACCTGGGTTAAACACTGAATCACAGGCTCCATATTAGAGGGCAGTCAACTGGGTCAGAAGAGCCTCTGAAACAGCATGGCTTGTGTGGTGCTTCTGGTCTGCAGTAGTGAGTACTTACTGACTGGAATACAAGACAAAAAATGAACTGGTAATAGATTGTTTGGTGCCTAACACGAACTGATGTGTGAAGGGAACAAACTAACAGAATCCCATCTCATCTGAAATGTGTGCACTGTTTACCTGGGGAAGTAATGGCATCAGGATGCACTGTGAAAAGAAGGAAACATGGTTCTGGGCATTTCTCTACATACTTTGTTAGTCCCCTGTATTCTGCTCTCTAATGGTCAGGACCAGCACAGATCAGGTACTATTTGGTTGGTGGAACATTCTCAGCACTGCAGTGACACTGATGTGGTGGTGGTGTGTTAGTGTGTGTTGAGCTGGTATGAGTGGATCAGACAGCAGTGCTGCTGGAGTTTTAAAACACTGCTCACTTACTGTCCACTTTATTATAGGCAGTCACCTTATTGCTCCACCTTGTAGATGTAAAATCAGAGACAGTAGTTAGTTAATCTGTGGTTGTACAGTTTGCGGTAGTCATCCTGTAATTCGTAATCAGTGCTCACATGCTGATGCCTACAGGATGCTGGTGGCTTGACATTTTTTTGGTTGATGGACTATCTTCTGTTCAGCAGTGACACTGGGGTGGTTTAATACACCAGCAGTGTCACTACCACTGCAGTGCTGAGAATGATCGACCACCCAAATGGGACCTGATCTGTGAGAGTCCTGACCATTAGATAACAGAGTAGAGTATGTAGAGAAACAGATGGACTACAGTCTGTAACTGCAGAACTACAAAGTGATTCTATACGCTAAAGTGGAACTGATACAATGGACAATTTTTAGAAACAAGGAGGTGTACCTAATAAAGTGATCAGTGAGTGTATGGGCTATTTTAATCCCCTAATCCTTTATAGGACTCAATAACCTCCTAAAATAATGTATTGGGTGTTTTGAATGGATTCATACCTCTATTAACACTCTGTTTTTTGTTTTATTCAATGGCTAATTTAGAGACAGTAGACAGTAGTGAATGCTTGTGATGGTACATGTGATGAACCCCTGCTCTTTAGACGAGCAAAGCCCAGTTCAAAATAACCAATCAGAAATTCCACTGCACAACTATATAAACTTGGCATCACTGATATTAGACTGGGTTTAAAATATAGAGAAAATGCATTTTCCAGTAATAAATAATGCAAAGAGGTTCCCGTTATTCATATCTGCTTTAACCAAAATATTTTGCAGAGCGAGGCACATTCAGATAACAGGGTTTGGTCTTATTGGTTCCTAGTCAGTTCTTGGCCATGATGATTCACACTAAGTTTTAGCTCTGAGTACTCAAGGGTAATCTAAGACTTCATATTGGCTGAAATGCAATAAAGAGTTTAGGTAGTTAGGGACTGATGAGGTGAATCAAGGGACAAGTGATGAGCAATAGAATGGTGGCGAATAGGATTACAGCAACTGAGAGGCTTGGCTGGGGCTGTGAGCATGTGAGGGAGTTCAGGCTGCTAGATGGAACTGCCAACCCTAGACGGAGAGCCTATGACACTTTTGAAATGCCTCTTGTCCTAATGCATGTCTGTGTAATGTGGCTGGAAATCAGAGTACTCGGACACAAAGGGAGTACATGCAAACACCACACAGGTGGAGTCTGTGCAGTGAATCAAAGGCAGGTCTTTGGACCTGTGAGGTGAGAGCACTAACCAGTGCACCACATTTAAGATTAGCTGTTTATTCTTTTTCTATTTACTGTGGTAACCTAGCGGTTGAGGTACTGGTCTATGGACCCACAATTGCTTGAAATATAAGACTGTATCAATTGTAAGTATCTCTAGATAAGGGACTCTGGTATATGATATAAATGTAATAAACCAAATGGGATATTTTTTTTTCATGTAGCCCAATTTTTCCAAAGAGGAGGGCAGGAATGAGAGACTGTAAAGGTGATTTGTCACTTTATTTTGTTTGCTCAATAAGAAGTTGTCGATTTATATGAATTATCATGTTTAAAATAAATCCCAGTGGAAGCAAAGGATGTGTACGTGTATTTATAGTGGCAATACACAAAATAGTGGCCTTATCTAGAAAAGGGAGGCACTGCAGAAAATTCAATTATTTAAAAAATGAGAACCACTGATGTAGTCTATTATAATGTTTCAGTTAGTTTCAAAACAATCTAGAAACAATATCTAACTTGTTATATTCAGTTTTATTTTAGTTCTGTTGTTGAGTGTATTGTCTGCTATATTTACATTATTCTAAGAAATGTGCTGAAAAAGCACTCAAACTTAGAGACACCCACTGTGGCCATTAATCATGACATTAGTCAGCCCACAGACAGAGTTCTCCAGAGCAATGACCACGGCTAATGAAGTGTTCATCATTTCTCCTTTAGCTCCTCCTATGAAGTTGCCTTAGTTCTGACCCACACAGACAATCTCCAGACACTGTTAAAGATCGAGATGACTTCTGTCTCACATTCATACAGCTTGTAGCCTCTTCAGCTCGCTGTGCTTCTTCAGGAGGACCAGATCGAGAGGGAGCAGTGTGTGCAATGTAGGACTATCTTGCACGTTCTTGAGTTTTAGATTTCCACATATATTCTGCCCATTCAGGAGCCTCCAGAACAAGTTTTCAGCAGATCTCCAACAGGCTGCCTTCTATCTTTTGAGAACCTCGTTCTAGATGCTGACCGAGACGTGCGGGTTGATGGGATCAGACGTGCGAGATCTGACTACCCTAATGCCCGTCGTTCCCACACTTCCAGCACCCAACCCCGGACAATCACAGTGGGGTCCCATCATAGACTTCCACCCTGGCTCTCCTTATCCAGCTCTTCCTTCTCCCTTCATCAAGCAAGAGCCTGTATGGGGGCAAGTCGACACCCATGATGATCCACACTGTACCCTCGGGGCTTTCACTGTGCACTTCTCAGGGCAGCTGACTGCAGGAGGCTGCAGGTATGGGCCGTTCTCCGATCCACCTACTGGACAGAGCAGGGTTTTCAGTGGTACCCCGTATCTGAGTGGCTGCCCCGAAAATCCTCCGGCATCAAGGAGTCAGAGTAAGTGAGCCTCCTGAGAAGGACCTACACCTAAAAATGTCCCCATCGTTTATTTTTAGAGAGGCACGGTGATTGATCATGGTTTTGTAGTTATGGAATGCTGTAAGGTTTTCTTACTTTAATTTTCAGTTTTATCTTCCAGGCAATTATATAAACTGTTTATATAATTCACATGATGTTTCTTATTTTAGACATGTAGCATAGTACTTTTTGAACATTGCTATCCTGCTTTTCAATTCCATGTCTTAGGTTTAGAGAAACTGTCTGGTGGGGTACATTTTGCAGCTATATAGTGCTTTAAATAGTGTTTTTTTTTTTTTTAAATGACCCTTGACAACTTCATAGCTTGTTTAAATGTGCATCATTTTGATTGATTAATTTTCTACACCAAAATGAAATGACTTGATGTAAGTTTATTAAATTTCTTCAGAGGAAACAACAAACAATATTTCCATATTTTATTATTTAAAATTTTTGGTTTTAGTAAATTCATCTTTGTTTTTAGTTTTTGTGAAATACAATATTTTTACGTTGCAATGGGCTGGTGTTCTATGTGGGGCACAATTACATCTGTGCTGTGTGAATTCCAGGCATTAGCGATGGAGCCCATGTGACCAAGACCTTTTGAAATGTGAAAGGGGAAAAAAAATAGAATTAATCCCCCCCACCAAAAAAGAAAAACAAATTGAATAAAAATATCAGAGCCCAGAACACAAGCTTTCAATATATATTTACTATTGTGTGCTGCTGTGCTGTTGGGCCACACATTTTTTTTATTGATGACAACCATCACTGTGTGCTATTTTAAGGCAGCAAAGCAGCTGCTAAATTGAATTTACTTGGTCACTGGAAGTGGTTGAATCATTCTAAAAGTATGACTTTAGGTTTGGACAGACAGATTAGGCAGTTAGACAGGTTGACAAGCAGAAGGTTAAATATATAGAGAGAATAGATAGACAGCTCGATAGATAGACACAGCTCAACTCAAAGGGGAAGACACACAGACTGACTGAGCCATGAATGAATAGATAGACAGACAGACAGATACTACAGTAGAAAACATTTATGACATTACATACATCTAATAAATACATATGTATACACATCTCCCTCATGTATGTGCAGCAGATCTGGATGGAGTTCAGAGTTTCCCCCACACTCCTACTCATCCATCTCCACCCTTCCACTGCCCTCACCCATTCAAACACGAGGAGATTCTGTGTCCACAGTCCACTAGCGGTAAGAGCTACACACACCTAAAATATTTTTTTCTTCCTCAGAAAGAAAGAAGAAAAAAAGAAAAGAAAACTGGAAAAAAAAAAAAAATAAAACCTGTTACGAGTAGGGAGGAGGACTTTTAGGAGGTTTAGGTGTTCTCTTAAGCAGAGGATAAAACAAAAAGACGACGAAGCAGGAGAAAAGTTCTCCAAACACTGAATCAGAGTGAGTTTATCACACACTACAGATTAGATTGTGCAGGAATAATTTTTGTGGTTGACCATATTAGAGATTCACACACATGTCCTACTGAGCACAACAATGCTGTAATGCCCGAAATGAATACGAACCAACCCCACCAGTTAAGTAGATTAGACACGGCAGCAATCATACCTGAAAAGAGCAGAGCTGCATTTTCTCCAGTTCATAGCTATCTAATAGATTAAGCAGGCTACAAAAAGTAACAGCATGGAAAATAAACTGTCAATAAAACAAAGCAAAAATAAATGATTGAATGATTACTGTAAAATGCACAGAAATAGCCTATGTCTATCATTTCTAAGGCTTATAATAGGCTATACAGTATTTCCCTAATTATGTGTGCGTTCGTTTGTTTGTGAGCGAGACAGAGTGAGTGAGAGTAAGTGACGGGGGTGACCACTAATCACAATCTTCAGAAGAATGTGTCATTACCTAGCAATTGAGTCAACCCTGCCTCCTCATTGAGAAAAAAGTTTTGGATTTCTCCTTGCTAAGATTCACTTAGAAGTTCTCTAAGAGGAGCCTTAGAATCTTTATGAACACGACCCCTGATTCCTAAAGATACGACACACTTTCATCTAATTTCAGCTGTTCAATGTTGATTAAGGTCTAAGGGAATTTGGCCTCTGTGTCAACTAGTATTTATACTCTGTTGTAAAAGGACATCATGGATGACCACTTCTTAGCAGTCGCTAAACAGTTGAAAAAGTAAAGGACAACATGCTTCAGTTACATTTTGTAACAAGAATTTCTAGAGGTACTGTTTAATATTTCTGGAGTTCCTTTCATTTAGATATAGTAGTAGAATGATTAATCCACATTCTCACTGGAGTAGAAGAAGAGGAAGGAACTGAAGAAGAAGAGACATACATTGGCTGGGTGGAATGTGTTATGTTGCCAGGGGATTTATCCTAAATTTAAGAGACCTATTATCTTCTTCATGCTTGATTCAGTGAAAAAAACCTTTATAAAGTGGTTTATGGGCTCTGAGGGCACAGGGTCTGTCTTAGTAGCCAGAATGAGGAACAGGACACGCTGCGCTACCTTCTCGCTGAGGAACAATCCATTAGTCCTCCCAAATACTAATAAACAGGAAACCAAGAGTTGTAGATCATGGATGGTTATTTTTCTACTTTTTTTACTGGTTTATAGTAAAACAATATTTGAGTAATTTCTCAGGCAATTATGTGGAGAGGCAGAATGTTTGAGACAGACTGTTTAAAAACACATAACGTCATAGTTATTACATGCTTTTGATTACTATTGATTTTCGACTTTTCAGTAGTGCTCATGCTTACATTAGCAGAATAAAACCCACCATGCCTGAGCTACTCTATTGTATTTTTCTACTTTTTTCATGCTCTTTGTTGGAATACGTATTTTTCAGGACTGATGCAAATTATTAGTAATCAAACAGACTAATATTGAGGGCTGATACTGATTAAAATTGAAAATTTATATATAATCAGTCTAATATTTGATTGACATTTGCAACAAAGTCTTGCTGGTAAAGTATGTGATTCTTAAACAGCAAGTTTGGCATGCAAGACTATAAATGCTATGTAGTATGAAGCCAACAGAAACATGTGGAATGATTGAACTGTCCATTTTATTAATTGTATACCCTTTTCTTACCAGATGAACAACAATTTTTGGCCCCACCCCCTGTATATGGTTGCCATACCCCCACAGACAGCCAGACTCTACTTCTTCGAAATGCCTATAACAGGTATGGAAGCTGTTAATTTTACTGATGACCTAAACTTGCTTTTGAGGTCACACAAACTGCTTTGTTAAGTCCAGTTTTTGTTTGGTGTTGATAGAGCACATCTAAACAATGATCTATTGGCTTGTATATTTAAATCCAAAAACACTTGTGTGTTTGTGATTTTGAGTAAAGAGAAACCTTTTTCTTTATTTTAGTCTGATCTCAAGTCTGAATTGAGAAAAAGAATCACATTGACTAAGTTGTCCTAAAAACCCCCTAAGCCAATAACCACTCAGGTTTTGAAGCAGTCAAATATGCTAGTCAACAATCTAGTCCAACCCTGGCCACTGCACAGACACACTTACCCATGTGTGAAGGAGGAACGGCTGGACATGAATCATCTCCATGCTGGCACAACAGTGTCCTCATCTTCTAATCATGATGCTGGTAAAGATGGTACATGTAAAAATAAAGAATGACCAAAAATTTTGAAATAATTTCCTATTAAAGCTTTTAAATATTTTACTATTCAGACTTAATCTGTAACAATGGGTGAGCGCAGGTGTGAACACAAGACTGAGAGACCCCAAAGTCATGTATGCAAATGTAAGTGCTTATGACAAACCAGAAAGACACTAATAATACATTAATCCCAAAACTCATCAGAGAGGAAGAAGTAGTGCTACAAACAGCATAGAGAGGGGGAAATACCAGAACAAAGGAAAGGTGCATGCTGAACAGGCTTCAGAAAAGTGGAAGGAAAATGGTGAGAGGAAATTGGTGACAGGTGTTAATATTCTGGCAAGTTAGACCGTTTCTTTTGTTCAACAGTGTCAGGGTCAGGGCCAGCCAAAGAATCAGTGACATCACACATTTTTTTTTTTTTTTTAACATTTTAACTCATGGTCAGTTGTGACTACATTTGACACTTGCCCCTGAAAGAGACTTAAACCCAGGTCCCTGTGTTGGTGGGCTAGCTTCTTATAGTGCTGTGTCACCTGAGTGCACATCACATAATCTAGTGCTAAAAAGTAAAACTACAATGTACTTTTATTGTGTAAAGATTTCAAGATTTGTTTATTTGACATACTGTATGTAATTAATTCCAGAATAAACCCTGTTCTGCTTTTGATTTCCCCTTTATATAAAACCTAATATATATATATGAATATAAAGTATACCATGTAAATGTATCTTCCAGCACAAACTAACCAATGTGGTCTGACATTTTTTTTAGTAAGACACACTATATCAGCGCACTGGAAATACACAGAATAGGGAAATTGGATATAAAACCACAACCACAATATTATATTTGTACTATATCATGTGTATTATATATGTATGTACTATATCTTGATTTCTACCTTTCCCCCAACACCACCGTGTCTTAAACACATACGCATGCCCAGGAACCTCTAAAATTTAAGAACAACATCTTGGAAAAACCTCAGTTAACAGAATCTGGCACGAGTCTAAAATTTGGTCAGTATGATTTCCAGTAAATTTCCTCTGAATTTCTTTCTGTTCTGGTCTTCCCCAAAGACAGAGGGGAAGATAGAGGCTGTAGATAGAAGTGGGGTCCAGGAGAAAGGGTTGGGGACTTGGCACAGGAAGCTTAAGCTTAAGGGAGTAATTAGTATGAGAAAAGCTAAACAGAACTGAGAACAGAAAGGATTTCCTCATTAACAGCTCAGTGATGAGGATTCATTTTTTAAAAAGTGTTCTCATCTCATTTGGAGAAATGGGAGATCTCCAGGAGCTCAAGGTATCAGAGCGGAGGTTGATAAGAGTCCATGCCTTCTCCTCACGCACATACCCACACACCCCCTCATAGAGCTGTTTATTCAACCAGTGTCAAACTCATGATCTACACGAGCTAAAAAGGGAGATTCCACTCCTTACACAAGGCCACATATTAACCTTGAGAGTTTAGAAGCTTGGAAAAATATCCACTGTTTAAAAATACCAGCTTTATGGAAATGCAATGTTTATCAGTGAAATACTTTAAAGATAAGAAAAACCTGGGAAGCATCATTAATAAAGCCTTGTGCAAAGCGTGCACGTAAAGTGAATAGAAATAAAAAGAACAAGCTGCCTGTTTATTTATACAGTATTTAGTAAATGTCTTTTATATATATTTATTTACACATATTTACTGAATTTCACATATCGTACAAAACAAAACACAAAGTCTGTCATTTACTAAATTTTACGACATCTTGAAAAGATGAAAAGATTTTAAATTTTTTAAATTTATTTTGGTCATTGTTTATAATTTCCCAAAATAAGTACACACATAGGAATAATTAAACAACAGTAAAGCCTTAAATATGAAAAACAAAACAAAAAAGTAGTACAATGACCGAAAAGGTGTAAGCTGAAGCTTTGGCTTATTTTGCCTACCCTTTTTTTTTTTTTTAAAGACAGCACTTCCACTGCTTACCTTGTTTAACCTTAATCATGACATAATATATACCTTTATCACAAGTTAAAATAGATCCTTGGGGTCTTAAAGAAATGTTTTTGACATGCTCTGGTCAACACACCACACAGATCGGGCATAAGGAATAGCTTCTTAGAATCACCTGTTCTTAGGACTGACTTTTACACATTCAATCTTGAGTCACACATGAATCAAAGTGCAATAAACAACTATAAAAGTAAAAATAACTACAGATATTGTACTTGCTTAAAGAATAAATTATGTAGTGTTTACAATGCTACTTTTCTATGCTCATAAAATTAGTGTTACTACTTACAAGCTAAGCTCCCCAGACAAATAAATCTGTCACTTTATGTGTTTAAGGTGGTAGTAACTTCAGGCTCCTGCAGGTGGCATTGTACAAGGATGAAAATGCGGGGTGTGTTGCTGTGAATGTCTTGTTCAATGTGTGGAAAATGGGTTGCAAAGCAGATGTTAATGATTGGCAAAAAGGTGTGACTGCATTTGGGCTTGCCAAAGGTCATAGTGTGAAGGAAGTAGCTGAATTTGCAGGTGTATTGAAGCTTACAGTCACATGGATCTACCAGGATCTACCAGTTTTGGCTGACTTTGGCTCTTCTGGCCTCTGAGGCTGGTCTGATGTACCAATTTGTGCTGTTCTGTGCAGCCAAACAACAGTCAAATGAAGATCTGAAAATAAACAGAGTGGTGTCTCACAAAACTAGAGGAGCAATAAAAAGATCTAAATAAAAATAAAAACTAAAATTAAAAAGCCTGACTGAAATGTCATAAAGAAATAGGTTGTGTCAGACAGATGGTCTGTATGACCAAGACTCGTCAGGTTTGCAAAGCAAAGCCCTCACATTACTGCCAAGCAGCTGAAGAAGACATTTGTTGGTACGTCAGAAGATACATCTTCTGTATCTTGTATCCAAAGTGTAATACAACCAATACAATATCACAAGCTATAATCCAAACAAATTATGGTTAAGAGCCTTGCTTCAGGGCCAACTTGGCAGTCAACATGCTGGTCAATATTCTAATGCTGCACCTTGTTGTAGAAAAAAAACGACATGTGTTTAAAAAAAATAAACCCTTGCCCACTGTTAAGTATGGCCATGGTTCTGTTAAAAGAAACATCTTCATCATGGTGTATATTCAAGACAACTGAAATATTTCTGAACTAAATGGATTCTCCTCGCTGTCAGTGCTCCGGTGACGTTACCATGTTACAGGGCTGTACCAGGCACGCTGCATCTCCAGAGCTCTGCAGTTACTCTGGCCTCAATCAGATATGAGAGTTGCTGATTACTTTAATCTAGTGGAAAACATCCAGCAGAGGAAAAAAAGAGGAGGAAACTGAGTGAGTCAGTGCTCGATCCTATAATACAAACAACTACAAGAACAACTACTAGTGCACTGATATTCATGCTATTATATATCATCATAACAAACATATTCTGCTTAAACTGAGACACAAAAATGTATACAACCCCAAATCAGAACAAAATGGGACAGTATGGAAAATGCAAATAAAAAATAAACACAGTGTTTCTTACATTTATTTTGACTTTTATTTCATTGCAGACAATATGGACCCAAGATATTTCATGTTTTGTCTGGTCATCTTCATTTAATTTGTTAATGTACTGTACAGCCATGTCTGAAATTTAGGTCTGCAACACATTCCAAAAGAGTTGGTACGGTAAAGCATTTACCACTTTGTTCCCTCTTCAACTCTGCTTCAACTCTGGGATATTGGTGGGTTTCCTCAAATTAACTGCTCACTTCAGGTCCATTTCGTTTGGATTAAGGTCAGGACCTTTGACTTGGCCATTCCGAAACATTAACATTATTTTTCTTTAACCATTCTTTGGTAGAACGACTTGTGTGCTTAGGGTCATTGTCATGCTGCATGACACACCTTCTCTTGAGATTCAGTTCATGGACAGTTGTCCTGACATTTTCCTTTAGAATTCTCTGATATAATTCAGAATTCATTGTTCCGTCAATGACGGCAAGCTGTCCTGGCCCAGATGCAGCAAACCAGGCCCAAACCATGATACTACCACCACCATGTTTCACAGATGGGATAAGGTTCTTATGCTGGAATGCAGTGTTTTCCTTTCTCCAAACATAACGCTTTTCTTTAAACCAAAAAGTTATATTTTGGTCTCATCCGTCCACAAAACATTCTTCCAAAAACCTTCTGGCTTGTCCACGTGATCTTTAGCAAACTGCAGACAAGCAGCAATGTTCTTTTTGGAGAGCAGTGGCTCTCTCCTTGCAACCCTGCCATGCACACCATTAGTCAATGTGAGAGAGGCCTTCAGTTGCTTAGAATTTACCCTGGGGTCCTTTGTGACCTCGCGAACTATTACACACCTTGTTCTTGGAGTGATCTTTGTTGGTCGACCACTCCTGGGGAGGGTAACAATGGTCTTTAATTTCTTCCATTTGTACACAATCTGTCTGACTGTGGATTGGTGGAGTCCAAACTCTTTAGAGATGGTTTTGTAACCTCTTCCAGCCTGATGAGCATCAACAACTCCTTTGTTTGTGATAACAACACGTTTGTAGAAGTGTAAGAGCAGACTTTGATCTGTTTTTTAAAAAAACAGGGTGCCCACTCACACCTGATTGTCATCCCATTGATTGAAAACAGCTGACTCTATTCGGTACTGAGCCAACTTGCTCAGTTACAGAGCTTGGAAGCAATAGCTGCTCAAGTACGGAGCTTGCGTGTTCAGGTACAGTGCTTATAGGCGTGGTGAGCTCAGGTACGGAGCTGGGCGGCGCTAGCCGATCAGTAGCAAAACTAATGGGTGCGGAAAGCTCAGGCATGAAGCTTGGTGGCGCTCAATGCTTCGGTACGGAGCTTACTTGTTCAGGTACGGAGCTTACGGGCGTGGCGTGCTCAGGTAAGGAGCTTGGCAGTTAAATTAGAGCTAACTCGCTTAAGTATAGAGGTAATGTGCACGGCAAGCTCAGGTACAGGGCCAGGCGGCGTCACCAGCTCAGTTATAATGCTAAAGTGTTCAGCGTCCTCGGGACTGGCATAAACCAGCCGTGAGGACAGTGATGGGCTGGCAATCGAACGGGTCTGCTGTGAAAGACGGGAGTCTGTGTGAATAGCTAAATCCTACAGCTCAGCCAGAGAGGCGGGGTCCGGGAGAGAGGACAGCTCGTTCCTCATCTCCTCGCAAAGGCCATACATAAAAATGTCCATGAGCACCCGGTCGACAGCAACCATCCTGGCCCCTTGGGCACTGTCAAAAATACTGGATGGCACTGATCGGTCGGGGATGAAGCTTACATGCTCAGGTAGTGAGCTAAGAATGACACTCCCTGGGACCTCCCACTCCGGCACGGGGATCACAGGGTTGATAGGGTTGTACATGTCGAGTGGTAAATCTGGCCGAGGCCAAGGATAGATTTTATTCTCATCCGTGGATAAAAAATTCCCCACTGGGAGCAGGTGGTAGGCCGACGCCCACTAGGACGGAGGTCCTCCACCTTGGGAGGGTTGGAAGCGTCAGCGGGGGTAAAACCCATTTTTGCATACATGGCTGAAATAGTAAGCCAAGGTTTAGAACCAGGTCGATATCGAAAAGGGATATTGAGGACCCAATCGCAGTTAGCTCCAGATGGAATAGGTGAACCGAAATGATATAAATAAAGAAATAAAGCTAAATAAACAACCAAAACCTCACTGGCAACACTGGCTGTGGGGATTGAACTCCAGCCATGACGTTGGTGGCTCACACGCTCAACAGCAATTGCCACGGAGCCACAGGAGCCACTAGGGAGGAGGAGTGCTTTAAGGGCACATGAAAGAGCCGTCCAGGGATGGACTCAGATAAAGGAAGGAACTGAATGTAATATAACTAAATAAACCGGGAAAGGAAAAGGCAATACAGTGCTTGGCTACGCTGAAATGAGAAAGAGCGAAAAACAAAAAGCTGAAAGCGCTTAGCGTAATGCGCTGAGCATGAACGTGAAAGCTGTGATGCGCTGTGCTGCCTTCAAAGACTCCCTTAAATCTCTGAAGCAGCACGAGGCGATTCACGGGACTGCCCACGGCTGGCAGCGTGAATTGGGCGCGCAAAATACAAACATAAGTGGGGCACTATGTCTGCCGCATATAGCAAAAATCCCACTTTTCCTGGTCCTGGTTACTGAGGTCTGAAGTCTGTCCTTAAGTACAGAGACATGTCAGTCCACTACAGGGCCAGCAAGGGTTGCTGTTACAGCACCAGGAATGATCCCCTGACTGGTCTCTGTTCCTTCAGATATGGCCTCTGAGGATAGGCACCTGAGATTCCATGTTCCAAACCAGGAAGTAGAGAGGTTAAAATGTAACCAAACAAACAATACAACTTATAACCAGGGATGTGTAATATTTTGTAAAACTACTGAATCTTAAACTATAGAAATAAACCTGAATTACACATTTCCTCTGAAATGTACTTTAAAATATATTTCAGAAATGATTTATTACAGGATAGTTTTACAGGATTAAAAAAAAATTAAGATCTGTGTTCAACAGTAAAAGTGATTTTTTTCTTCTGCTCTTCCTCCTGCAGTGATAATATGTACCCTGTGACAGAATGTGTGACGTGGAACTCCGTCAACCCATTGACCTCCACCATTAAGAGGTAAAAACATTCTGAGGTCACTTTGTTGTTGCACTTTGTTGTTGCACTTTGTTGATCTCTTAACTGTGTATATTCGGAAACAATGTTCATTCAGGTAATGGTGTCTTCAGTGTGAGAGCTCAGTTCATATCAGCAAACATCTGTATGGATTCAGAAACCCTCACCAAACAGAAATCCCCACAGACATTTACATATATGTACAGTGGGGCAAAAAACTATTTAGTCAGCCACTGATTGTGCAATTTCTCCTACATAGAAAGATGAGAGATGTCTGTAATTTTCGTCATACGTACACTTCAACTATGAGAGACAAAATGAAAAAAAAAAAATCCAGGAAATCACATTGTTGGATTTTTAAAGAATTTAATAGTAAGTTATGGTGAAAAATAAGTATTTGGTCAATAACAAAAGTTCAACTCAATACTTTGTAACAACCTTTGTTGGCAATGACAGAGGTCAAACGTTTCCTGTAAGTCTTCACCAGGTTTGCACACTGTAGCTGGTATTTTGGCCGATTCCTGCATGCAGATCTCCTCTAGAGCAGTGATGTTTTGGGGCTGTCGCTGGGCAACACGGACTTTCAACTCCTTCCACAAACTTTCTATGGGGTTTAGGTCTGGAGACTGGCTAGGTTACTCCAGGACCTTGAAATGCTTTTTACTGAGCCACTACTTCGTTGCCCGAGTGGTGTGTTTGAGATCATTGTCATGCTGGAAGACCCAGCCACATTCCCACGACCCAGCATCTTCAATGCTTTCACTGATGGAAGGAGGTTTTGGCTTAAAATCTCACAATCCATGGCCCTGTTCATTCTTCCCTTAACACGGATCAGTCGTCCTGTCCCCTTTTCAGAAAAACAGCCCCAAAGCATGATTTTCCACCCCCATGCTTCACAGTAGGTATGATGTTCTTGGGATGCAACTCAGCATTCTTCTTCCTCCGAACACGACAAGTTGAGCTTTTACCAAAAAGTTCTATTTTGGTTTCATCTGACCACATGATATTCTCCCAATCTTCTTCTGGATCATCCATATGCTCTCTGGCAAACTTCAGATGGGCCTGGACATGTGCTGGCTTAAGCAGGGGGACACGCCTGGCACTGCAGGATCTGAGTCCCTCTCTGCGTAGTGTGTTGCTAATGGAAGCCTTTGTTACTTTGGTCCCAGCTCTCTGCAGATCATTCATCAGGTCCCTCTGTGTAGTTCTGGGATTTTTACTCACCGTTTTCATGATCATTTTGACCCCATGGGAAGAGATCTTGCGTGGGGCCCCAGATCCAGAGAGATTATCAATGGTCTTGTATGTCTTCCATTTTCTTACAATTGCTCCCACAGTTCATTTATTCACACCAACTTGCTTGTCTATTGTAGTTACAGTCTTCCCAACCTGGTGCAGGTCTACAATTTTCTTCCTGTTGTCCTTCAACAGCTCTATGGTCTTGGTCATGCTTGAGTTTGGCGTCTGACTGTTTGAGGCTGTGGACAGGTGGCTTTTATACAGATAACGAGGTTAAACAGGTGCCATTAATACAAGGAACGAGTGTAGGACAGAAGAGCTTCTTAAAGAAGAAGTTACAGGTTTGTGAGAACATGAAATCTTGCTTGCTTGTGGGTGACCAAATACTTATTTTCCACCATGATGTACAATTAAATTCTTTACAAATCCTACAAATCCTATTTTTTTTTTAAATCATGATTTCCTGAATTTTTTTTTCTCATTTTGCCTCTCATAGTTGAAGTGTAGCTATGATGAAAATTACAGACCTTTTTCTCATCTTTCTAAGTATGAGAACTTGCACAATCAGTGGCTGAGTAAATATTTTTGTGCCCCACTGTATAGTTGATAAGCCAAAAACAGAGTAGAATGCTTGGAATATCTGAAATACTTGGAAGGCGTTGCCTAAGGGGGAAGGGCATTTCCACCGTCTCAACAAACTGAACCCTACTGAAGTATGAAAATACATTCCTGAATCCATGATACATGATTCCTGGTTACATGATAAATGTGAAAAGAATAGAAAAAATCTGAATTTCACTGGAATGGTGTATTAATGAATGAAACAGATTTCAACACATTTCAACAAAAATAGACCTTGTTAGTTTTGGAGTCAATCATTTTTCTGAATTCTGGACACATCGGCGGATTGTGCTGTTAGAAGAATATTTGTGAAGTCATACAGTTGACAACATTTAACAGAACCCAGTCAAACAATCGACACAAAAATATTATATGACTACTTGGTCATTTATTTATTGAGGGAAATCATCCAATAGTACACAAGCTTATCTGTGAGTGTCAAAAGTGTGTGAACCTTTATGATTAACAATTAATTTGAAAGTAGAGTCAGGTGCTTTCAATTATCGTGATGACAATCAGTTGTTAATTTGGCACCCTGTTGTATTTAAAGAACAAGGATCTATCAAAGTAGATTCAACTTATTCTTCACAACACATTTTGTCTAAGTACTAGTGAAGGAGATTTTTGTTGTTGGTGGTCATACAGCTAGAAAAGGTTACAAAACCATCTCTAAAGAGTACGGTTTCCACAATAACCAAATTAGACAGATTGTTTACAATTTGAGAAAATTCAATACCTATGTAACCCAATAACAACTAAAGGACAATTAACGCCTCTCTCACACTGGCTAGCTAAATATAATTTATCAGGAGAACACTGAACAACTATGGTGTACATGACAGAGATGCAAGGAGAAAGCCACCGCTCTATATTAAAACAACAACAACAACAAAAAAAAAAAAAACTGTTGCCCATCACATGGCATGTGGACAAACCAGAAGGCTACCGGGAAAACATTTTGTTTTAAATGGGAACCGTTATGTCTGGAGAAAGGATAGCATCATGATTTTGGCCTGTCTTGCTGCATCTGGGTCAGGACAAACTGCCATAATTTATGGAACAATGAATTCTGAATTATACCAGCAAAAACTAAAGGAAAATGTTGACATCTCTCTCAACTAAATGTCAAGAGAATGAGTTATACAGCAAGACAACAAAATTAATTGACTTAATTAACTTTAGTGAATTTATTCTACCAAAGAATGGTAAAAGAATAATAAAGTTAATGTTCTATAATGGGCAATTCCTAAACTTATGCCAACAGAAATGTTGTATAAGCAGTTCATGTCCAAAAACCCAGAACGCATCTGAGTTAAAGCTATTTTGCACAGAGGAATGGCTTTAAATTCCCCCAAGCTAATATGCAGGGATGTCACACCAGATACTGAAAACCAAGGTTCACATTCTTTCGCCACTCACAGATATGTTATATTGGATCATTGTCCTCAATAAATAAATGACCAAATATAATATAAAATATAATATTTTGTCTCATTTGTTTACTTGGGTGCCTCACAATGGATTGGCGCCCTGTGTTCCCAGCTAGGCACCAGCTCTCTCGCGACCCTGACTACGATAAGACAAGAAAATGAATGAATGAATGAATGTTTAAGTGTGTTCTCTATATATAGGACTTGTGTGTCCTTTAGGTCATATTTATGAAAAAAAACCCAGGAAATTCTACAAGGTGCACAAACTTTCAAGCACCACTGTAACAAGGATCAACTATTTATAGACATTGTTAATATTCATGTTTTCAGCTGTTTTGATGGGGATCAGATCCTTGTACAGGTAAAATGTCACGGCAGCAGTGACCTTGAAAATGCCTTGGTTATTACTGTTGTGCCCATGTGCAGCCAGTGCTCTGGCTTTTGTCCTGCTCTTTGGGGTGCTTTCTTTTAAGGAAGTTAAACAGATCTGGTGTTCCCACCAGACATGCCAGTCTTGTCTTCACATCTGTTGTTTGTGTCACATCCATTGTGTAAAATCCAAACCAGTTCAACATAACTGATGAGAAATTTTCTCAGTCACCAGCTCCTTCATGTCAATATGTTGTCAAATAAAGGAATTTTAAACACAGTAAACGTGAGAAGGAACAGCGAACAGAGTAGGATCTTATTGTTCAAACACCATTGGGATGCCACGTCAGCACTTTCAGTTAAAGTAATAAGATGTCTAACTAAGATGGCTGAAGTGCACAGTAATATACCGTTATGTTTGAACAAAAAGGCACTGTGTATAAAAGTGAAATGACAAGACAATGAGCCAAAAACAACAGACTCAATGATGCCCTTGGGATCTGAAGAGGGCTGTTCATGCATGACATTACAAATATTAGAATCCTTACCATTATACAAGTTTGATCAGCAGCTACAGAAAATGTTAATGCTACTAAACATGGTTCTCTCAGTTAATGAACTAAATGAAGTCAACGCTGAAAGCTTTAGCAAAAGATTAATCAATACAGAAGGCGCAGATCAGAAGAGTAATTAACACAGAAATACAAAGCACTCTTGGGACTAGAGGAGTTCTTGTGTAAAAGCCTAGAGAGTGAGATAAATGTTTAACTGGTTAAAGGGTCAAAGCTTTTGCTCAGTCAGCCAGTTCAGTGGCAATAAAATATATGGACATGGGTGTGGGTGTAGGTGTGGTGGAAGCTCTGGTGGAATGCAGTGCAGAGAAGGTCAGGAGTATACAGTTAGAGTTCAGGCTAGAGTTACACAGGGGTGACAAAGTTGAGCTGAAAATGCATGCTTACCCAATTCCCATTGTCCCATTCTGGTTCCCAGGAGCATACAGTGGTGCTTGAAAGTTTGTGAACCCTTTAAAATGTCCTATATTTCTGCATAAATATGACCTAAACCTCATCAGATTTTCAGAAGTCCAAAAAGTGGATAAAGAGATCCCAGTTAAACAAATGAGACAAAAATATTATACTTGGTCATTTATTTATTGAGGAAAATGATCCAATATTACATATTAGTGAGTGGCAAAGGTATGTGGACCTCTAGGATTAGCAGTTAATTTGAAGGTGAAATTAGAGTCAGGTGTTTCCAATCAATGGGATGACAATCAGGTGCGAGTGAGCATCTTGTTTTATTTAAAGAATTATAGTTGGTGAGGTCACAAAGGACCCCAGGGTAACATCTAAGCAACTGAAGGCCTCTCTCACATTGGCTAATGTTAATTTTCAGGAGTCCACCAACAGAAGGACATTGAACAACAATGGTGTGCATGGCAGGGTTGCAAGGAGAAAGCCACTGCTCTCCAAAAAGAACATTGCTGCTCGTCTGCAGTTTGCTAAAGATCACATGGACAAGCCAGAAGGCCATTAGAAGAATGTTTTGTGGATGGATGAGACTAAAATATAACTTTCTGGTTTAAAAGAAAAGCGTTATGTTTGGAGAAAGGAAAACACTGCATTCCAGCATAAGAACCTTATCCCATCTGTGAAACATGGTGGTGGTAGTATCATGGTTTGGGCCTGTTTTGCTGCATCTGGGCCAGGACGGCTTGCCATCATTGATGGAACAATGAATTCTGAATTATATCAGAGAATTCTAATGGAAAATATCAGGACATCTGTAATGGAGTAAACCCCATGGATAGAGTCGGGCGACCGGTCAAGGCCACCGGAATAACATGCAAGGCACCAGTGTCGTCTTATTTCTTCCGATACTTTTATTCACACGTCATCAGTTAAAACACTTAGCAAATCTGCAGGTGTCCATATAAAAATAAATCATATTTGTGCTAACACACAATGCTACATCCTAGCGTATCACCACTGATGACTACAAAGTCAGATAGTCGGTTTGCACTCCCCCCTGCCTTACCTGAGTGCTACTTTTTGTACCTGTAGCCCCTCCTACTGGCTAAACCAAAATATACACAGGTACATCAAGAGCACAGATTATCTTCAAGATTATCATTACCCATGTTCCTAACACATACATAACCTTTGCTTACATCCTAGCGCAAACATTGATGATACAAACAGTGCACCCGACATTACCAATGCATACCATACCCAACTCAACAGTACGCTTCTCCCCCTCTCCTTTACAGAGGGTGGACTGTCCCAGATGATTAAAGTTCTGGTCCCTGCAGCCTCTACTCCAATAGGCCTTCATAATCATAAGACCAAACAAAGTAAGCATGTCCTCACTAATGGGTGATGGGTAAGAGTGGCTTACTTCATCACAACATCTGTCCATGAAGAGAAGTTGGGTCATGCAGCAAGACAATAACCCTAAGCACACAAGCCGTTCTACCAAAGAATGGCTAAAGAAAAATAAAGGTAATGTTTTGGAATGGCCAAGTAGAAGGCCTGACCTTAATCCAATCGAAATGTTGTCGAAGGACTTGAAGCGAGCAGTTAATGTGAGGAAATCCACCAACATCCCAGAGTTGAAGCTGTTCTGTACGGAGTAATGGGATAAAATTCCTCCAAGCTGGTGTGCAGGACTGACCAACAGTTACAGGAAACGTTTAGTTGCAGTTATTGCTGCACAGGGGGGTCACACCAGATACTGAAAGCAAAGGTTCACATACTTTTGCCACTCACTAATATGTAATATTGGAACATTTTCCACAATAAATTAATTACCAAGTATAACATTTTTGTCTCATCTGTTTAACTGGGTTCTCTTTATCTACTTTTAGGACTGATGAAGTTTTAGGTCATATTTATGCAGAAATATAGAAAATTCTAAGGGTATACAAACTTTCAAGCACCACTGTAAGTGTTTATCCTTACAGAATGAAAGATATTCAGATAGTGGAGCTTGAAGCTAACAGGACAAAATGAGCCTTCATGGAACGTTAACACTTCATCAGGTGCTGCCTGCATTCCATATTCCAACATGCTTCATATCGCATACAGCAACCAGCAGATCCCAATGGAAAATAGCATTGTTTGATGCTCAGGACCCTTCGTACAGCTGGATAAAATAGTTATTAAAGTGGTTGGGATGAATGAGCTTAATCTTACACTGAAGATATGAGAGCAAATCATTAATCAAACCACAATTATTAAAAATTAATCAAAACAAAACATAAGCCCCTAGAATATCTCATAAAACTGAAACATGTTATCATTTAAATTGCATTTAACTTCATCTGACTATATAGAAACTCTTAAGTGAATTCCAGCAACAGTGGGCTGATCAAAGAATTCATAAAACCAAAAATGTTAATTTCTGGAAATTACATAGTTACAATAGTTAAAAAGTTCAAAGCTGTAATGAAGCTGCTGGAAGAGGATGCAAGCGTGTTGTAACCCCACCCACACACAGTGATGAGGAGAGTTCATGTTTGGTCTCTAAATCTACAACCCCATATCAGAAAAAGTTGGGACAGAATGGAAAATGCAAATAAAATACTGCAGTTTGTCTTACATAAACTTTGTTCTGGTCAACTTAATTTAATTTGTTAAAAAACATCCATTCCTGCATTTCAGGCCTGCAACACATTCCAAAAAAGTTGGAACAAGGGCAATTAAGGGCAAGTAATGAGGTTTAAAAAAAAAAAAAGATGTGATCGCAAACATGTGATGTCAACAAGTGATTATAATCATGATTTGATGCAAAAGCAGTATCCACAATAGACTTTGAGTCACAAAGAGTCTTTGACGAGTAAAGATGGGCAGAGGATCTCCAGTTTGTCAACAAATGTGTAAGAAAATTATTGAAATGTTTAAAAACAATGTTCCTCAAAGAAAGATTGGAAGGGATTTGCATATTTTTCCCACTACAGAGCACAATATCATTAAATGATTCAAGGAATCTGGAGGAATTTCAAATAGCATGTGCTTTCTGCCACTCAATTGCCACTTAAAACTTTACTGTACAAAAAATAAGCCGTTAACCAGCGACATCAACTTCTCTGGGCTCGGAGGCATCTGGGATGTACCGTCACACAGTGAAAATGTCTATTGTGTTGAGATGAATCAGTATTCTTTTTTGGAGGAAATGGATGCTGCATGCTCTAGACTAAAGACAAACAGGACCATCCAGACTGTTATCAGCAACAATTCCAAAAGCCAGGGTCTGTTATGGTATAGGGTTGTGTCAGGTTGGTAATGGTCATTTGCACTTCTGTGATGGCAGCATTAATGCAGAAAAGTACACAGATTTTTTAGGGAAACATAAGCTGTCATCAAGACAACATCTTTTCCAGGGATGTCCATGCTTTTTTCAACAAGACAATGCAAAACCAATTGCTGCACACATTACAAAAGCATGGGTGTGGAAGAAGAGGGCACGGGTACTGAACTGGCCTGCCTGCAGTTCTGACCTGTCCCCAATAGAGAAAATCTGATAACGATGACCCTGTACTGTAGTACTGTACACCTTAAGACGTCTTTGCAGAAAACATGCGACAAAATAACATGTGAAACACTTCACTTGGTATCCTCGGTGCCAAAATTTTAAAGTGCAAAGAGGTCGTCATAAAGCGGTAAATGCTTTACTGTCCCAACTTTTTTTTGGAATGTGTTGCAGGCCTGAAATGGAGGAATAATTGAAATTGTGGTTGTAATGATTGTATCAGTTGCAAGTTGCTCTTGATAAGCATGTCTGCTAAATGCATATACAGTGCCTTGCAAAAGTATTCGGCCCCCTTGAACTTTTCAACCACATTTCAGTCTTCAAACATAAAGATATGAAATTGTAATTTTTTTGTGAAGAATCAACAACAAGTGGGACACAATCGTGAAGTAGAACGAAATTTATTGTTTTTAGAAATAAAAAACTGAAAAGTGGGGTGTGCAAAATTATTCGGCCCCTTTACTTTCATTGCAGCAAACTCACTCCAGAAGTTCAGTGAGGATCTCTGAATGATCCAATGTTGACCTAAATGATTGATGATGATAAATAGAATCCACCTGTGTGTAATCAAGTCTCTGTATAAATGCACATATTCTGTGATAGTCTCAGAGTTCTGTTTCAAGCGCAGAGAGCTTCATGAAGACCAAGGAACACACCAGGCAGGTCCGAGATACTGTTGTGGAGAAGTTTAAAGCCGGATTTGGATACAAAAAGATTTCCAAAGCTTTAAACATCTCAAGGAGCACTGTGCAAGCGATCATATTGAAATGGAAGGAGTATCAGACTACTGCAAATCTACCAAGACCCGGCCGTCCCTCTAAACTTTCAGCTCAAACAAGGAGATGACTGATCAGAGATGCAGCCAAGAGCTGCATGAACACTCTGGATGAACTGCAGAGATCTACAGCTGAGGTGGGAGACACTGTCCATAGGACAACAATCAGTCTTACACTGCACAAATCTGGCCCTTATGGAAGAGTGGCAAGAAGAAAGCCATTTCTCAAAGATATCCATAAAAAGTCTCGTTTAAAGTTTGCCACAAGCCACCTGGGAGACACACCAAACATGTGGAAGAAGGTGCTCTGGTCAGATGAAACCAAAATCGAACTTTTTGGCCACAATGCAATATGTTATGTTTGGCGTAAAAGCAACACAGCTCATCATCCTGAACACACCATCCCCACTGTCAAACATGGTGGTGGCAGCATCATGGTTTGGGCCTGGTTTTCTTCAACAAGGACAGGGAAGATGGTTAAAATTGATGGGAAGATGGATAGAGCCAAATACAGGACCATTCTGGAAGAAAACCTGTTGGAGTCTGCAAAAGACCTGAGACTGGGACGGAGATTTATCTTCCAACAAGACAATGATACAAAACATACAGCAAAATCTACAATGGAGTGGTTCACAAATAAACGTATCCAGGTGTTAGAATGGCCAAGTCAAAGTCCAGACCTGAATCCAATCAAGAATCTGTGGAAAGAGTTGAAAACTGCTGTTAACAAACGCTCTCCATCCAACCTCACTGAGCTCGAGCTGTTTTGCAAGGAAGAATGGGCAAAAATTTTAGTCTCTCGATGTGCAAACCTAATAGAGACATAACCCAAGCTACTTGCAGCTGTAATCGCAGCAAAAGGTGGCGCTACAAAGTATTAACGAAAGGGGGCCGAATAATTTTGCACGCCCCACTTTTCAGTTTTTTATTTCTAAAACAAATTTAAAATATCCAATAAATTTCGTTCCACTTCATGATTGTGTCCCACTTGTTGTTGATTCTTCACAAAAAAATTACAATTTCATATCTTTATGTTTAAAGCCTTCAAGGGGGCTGAATACTTTTGCAAGGCACTGTACATGCACATATCTGCATAAAAAAGATCCTAATTAACACTGTTACATAAGTGGGAGGATTCACCATGCTGTGACTGTTTTACCTCTAAACATCCTGTGAATCTTGTTAGTATGCATAGCATCATCCACCCTCTACATTTACTTTTATATTTTAGCAGACAATCTTATGCAGAGTGATTTACAACTGATCAAGGTCTGGTCTTACAATGTACAATCCAAGTATCCAAGTATGAGTTCATAGGCCCAATATTGGCAGACTGACAGTGAACCTGGAACTGTGGTGGGTAAGGTACTGGACTATGGACCAGAAGGTCCAGGGTTCAAATCCCCACCTCTGCCAAGCTTCCACTGTTGGGTCCTTGAGCAAGGCCCTTAACCCACAATATCTTGGATTGTAAGATTGTATCAATTGTAAGTCGCTTTGGATAAGGGTGTCTGCTAAATGCTGTAAATGTAAATATTCCCTTTGAACCTTCTGGTACATAATCCAGTACCTTAACTGCTGCAGTACCAGAGTCCCTGAAGTACCAACTAAACTGAAATAATGTTCCTCTACTAATGTTTTGCAGTCCAAGTTCAGGATTTGAGAATGAACCTTCACCAGCCGCTGCTCCTGTGGTGTACAGCTGCAGTGCCCAGTACCGCATACACACACACAGTCTGTTCCGGGGGATTCAGGTGCGTGTCTCCATGTACAAAAGTACACACATATACATGCACACACACACACACCCACAGCCACAGCACAGTTAAGTGGTATTTATGCTCAATGCATGCACACAGGTTCATCTTAAGGTCACAAACCTCCTTCATCAGGGCAGTCAGTTGTAGCACACATTCCGAGGTCAAGGCCAGGTCTGCATGTGCAGTTTACGTAGTTTGTCTCTGATTGCTCAGGCCTGATGAGTGGTTCAAATAATGGTTCAATTTGACTACAAGACCAGCACAATCAGTTGTCCTAATGTAATATTGCTTATAACATTTGATATGTGCAAGATGTTAGCACTGTATATTTACAACAAACACTCAATTTAACCATAAACCGGGTAGGTGCACATTGTAGTTATACAGTTACATTTCACTTAATACAACTCAGGGTGGCAGAGAGCTAGGGCTTAACTGTCAACACACTCACTCGAGACACTTTTAAATACACCAATAAACCTAAAACATGTCTTTTTCAATGTGGGACGAATCCACAGTACCCGGGTGAAACCCACTGCAACACACTTAGAACAAGTAGACCCCATGGCTCTGGAGCAGAGGTGACAGGGCTAACCGCTGTGGCACTGTGCCGGCAAGTCAATGCACTTTTTGTTTTAATGCAACAAACTTTGTGCACCTTTTCAGATCAACTACAAGTATTTACGATTTTTAAGAAATATGTCACATTTAGCACTCGAGGGGTGCAGAGGTCTAATACACAAGCCCTATTGCAGTTGAATACATAACTTTCTAAAACTAAATACAGAAAATAACAGCTACTGTTAGTAGGTCTAAGAATATCATCAGTGTCATGTCCCAGTCTAGGGATTTGATGCCGGAATAGGGTAAAGGTGAAGGGAATAGGAGAAAACAGCCAAACATGCCCGTCACCACACACAACGTTGAAGAATACACAAAAACTATACATAGCCAGCATCCCAATTCCACAGTGAAAGTGAACAATCAAGGATATGGAACCAGCAGAGGTCTATGCCAGAATCACAAATATGTACAATAGAATGCACGTGAAGGCGAATCATAACAAAAAACAACCAATGCATGTGAGCATCCAAAGCAAGGTTTAAAATAAGTGGCAAGGCATGCCAGCATTTCAAAACAAGACACAAAAAAGATACATCTTTAAAATGAGGATCAAAGCGTTAAAAGATTTCAAGTCAAATTTCCAAATGAGTTTTAAATGACATAAAGCACAAAACACAACACTAATGCTCCCATCCACAGGCTCCAAAATACATAGAAGACGCACATAAGATGTCAGCAACCTCTTCCACAATTATGCTCAAATAATGTTATGCTCAAAAATTACATTTTTGAGGAGCAAAGATGGGCCGAGGATCTCCAGTTTACCAACAAATGCATGAAAAACTTATTGAAATGTTTAAAAAAAAAAGTGTTCCTCAAAGAAAGATTGGAAGGTCACTGCTTCTGCACACGGTTAATATAAGGCTTCTTTTTTGCACACTAGTGTTTTAAGTAGCAATACAGAGTTAAATTTATTGCTACAGAGGTGTTACAACGCATCGCGATGCAAAAATCTGTTGCTGTGCATCGTTTAGATATCATGTGTGTTTCCTATATAACCTTTGATGCAACTGCATTTCATATGTCACATATGGCATATCTTCCATTCTACAATGGATATATTTTCATATATTTATGTTGATGTTATAGGATATGTGTTTACAGTGCTTTTCACACACACAATGGATACAAAAACTGAGCATGATAAGGTCTTAGCCTAGCCAAAGAGATCGGTAAAAGTATGAAACTGTTCAACAAAAGCGTTTTAATTAATAAAATTTGATATTTGATGTACTGTATTTAATACACAGTGAGCAATATTTGTTTACTGTTATTTTTTGAAGTTAATATAGGAATAAGTTATTTATATTTCATATACTAATAATTAACAGTTATATTTTATATTAATTATTAGAATTATTTTAATTTCAGAAATAATAAAGGTCCGTCATTTAACAAATATAAAATCGATAATCGTGAACAAATCCAATGGTGAACTCAGTATCGTGAATTAAATTGATTCCTCAGTAGAATGTGGTTTTATCAGCTATTGATGAATGACGGTTCTTGACGCAGTGTCTTGATGTAGATCAGAGATCTTGGGTCTTCAGTTTAGACCTTGCATTTTATCTACTGAAATTCCCGCAGATTTCTTGAATTATTTAATGATATTTTACACTGTAGAGGGAGAAATATGCAAATCCCTTCCAATCTTTCTTTTAGGAACATTGTTTTTAAACATTTCAATCTTTTTCTCACACATTTGTTGGCAAACTGGAGATGCTCTGCCCATCTTTACTCAAAGACGTGGATACTGCTTTGTATTAAATCATGATTATAATCAACTGTTCACATCACCTGTTTGAAATCACATTATTATTATTATTATTATTTTTTTTTTTTATTACCTCATTACTAGCCCCAATCACCCTGTCCCAACTTTTTTTGGAATGTGTTGCGGGCCTGAAATGCAGAAATGGATGTTTATTAACAAATGAAATAAAGTTGAGCAGACAAAACATTAAACATCTTGGGCTCATACTGTCTGCAATGAAATAAAAGTCACAGTAAATATAAGGGTCACTGTGTTTTTTTCCATACAGTTCCATACTGTTCTGATTTGGGGCTCTGTTATATAATGGTGTTATGAAGTGTGTCTTGTATTTTTCGAGTTGAGTTAAAGTATAATTTTTTAAAAGACTTATCTTTCAGACTTGATAATGAGACACTAATTTGTATTAGGGAGTTTTGGTTTTGGATCATCTACCATGAGTGTGTGCACTGTTTAGTTGGATATGCTGAGGATGGCACGTAGTTCTTGCTGCAATGTACAAGCACTGTGGTAACACATTTTGTGATGGCTCTGCATTATGTATTGCTTCCACTCAACCTCATCTATGAATGTACAGATATTATTCATGTTTCAATATATTTTTGATATATATCATTAGTGTGTTGCGCAACACACTAATTGTTCTTCCAAATATTATTTTTATTATTTCACCTGTTCTTCTGCGCGTATCTCCTCCTACAGTTTTCGAGATATCGACACGGGACAAACACGAAAACGTCCGGCATGTTCCGGAGAAGTGTGCTTGTTCATAGCTAAGAGAAATGTTGTTGCATTTGCACGCTACACTCGCATTTGTGCGAAAAAAACGTCCCATTCACTTGAATGGGATTTTGTGTTTAAACTGCCGTAACTTGGTCAATTTTTGACCTACAAACACGAAACTCGGCATGGTCGGACCTGGGCTTACCGTGACCCATCATCTCAAGTTTCGGACAGATAACACTCTTTGATCACTTTCTATCACTCTTTAAAATCACTCCATTCATTGAATATGGCAGAAGCTAGAGTGTGCACTCTAGATTTCAGGGAAAATCGATTAATTCACTTTTTCACTGAACAAACTTCTCTAAAATCCTGATACTTTCACCTAGAAACTCCATTTAAACTGCAAATGGTAGAGATACTTCCCCTTCATAATTCATCAAAGTATCTCATTTGTTCGGGACTAGGGACTCCCTCATTCACAGCCATGTTAATTTTCGAAACTCCGAGGAGGCTTTTCCCAAAGTTTCATTTGTGTTCAACCTGTCAAATCTTTGAGGTTTTTTTTCACACCATTTTATATCGTAGCGATCAGCAAGGGGTCCTCTCTCACACAAACTTTTCAGATAATTGATTGGTTAAATATTTTTCGAGTTATGATCATTTGTTTGACAGGTCCAAAATCGCTTGAAACTGAGATTTTAGGGATTTTTATTAATTCACTTTTTCACTGAACAAACGTGTCTACAATCATTACATTTTCATCTAGAAACTCCATTTAAACTTCAAATGGTAGAGATACTTCCCCTTAATCAGACATCAAAGTATCTCATCGTTCAACAAATTATTTTTCGAGTTATGACGATTTGTTCGGGACTAGGAATTGATTTTCCTCCCATTGACCCCCATTATAATTGCCTCACCTCTGATTTGTCTTTTTCTAAATTTTCATGTGTTTTTAACTTGTCATAACTCTGACACTTTCATATCAATCCACACAGTTTTTTGTCATAGCGATCAGCAAGGGGTCCTCTCCCACACAAGCTTTTCAGATAAGCGTTTGGTTAATTGGTTTTGGAGTTATGACCATTTGTTTGAGAGGTCTGACAGAGATTTTACATGAAACATATGGCTGTGTGGATTTGAAATGTAACTGTCATCGTCTCTCTCCCTGTCTCTCACACAGGCACATGCACATGCAGGCCACGCCCACACACAGAGCAGCTGTCATTCTCACAGAATGGCTTGGATCAGCTCTAATGACACCTATTAGGTCCATTGTTTGCATAGTAACACAGAGGGCAAAGAGGTACCTGGCAGGACAGTTTTCACCCTACAGCCATGAAATTTGGCAGGCTTGGTCTCGGGTGCAATCTGAAGTGACATGTGATGCCCATGGGACCCCTGTGGACCCCGGCTGGGTACTGGGGCTGCTGTGGGCCAATTACAGCAACTCAATCAATTTTCGACCTACTGCCACAAAATTCAGCAGGCTTGGTCCCGGGTGCAATCTGAGGTGACATGTGATGCCCATAAGGCCCCAGAGAACCCCGGCTAGGCACTGGGGCCCCTGGCGGGCCAATGACTGCAACTCAGTCAGTTATTGACCTATGACCACGAAATTCGGCAGGCTTGGTCCCGAGTGCGATCTGAGGTGACATGTGATGCCCATGGGGCCCCTGGCGGGCCAATGACCATAACTCAGTCAGTTATTGACCTATGACCACAAAATTCGGCAGCCTTGGTCCCGAGTGCGATCTGAGGTGACATGTGATGCCCATAAGGCCCCTGTGGACCCCGGCAGGGCACTGGGGCCCCTGGCGGGCCAATGACAGTGACTCAGTCAGTTTTCGACCTACGGCCACGAAATTCAGCAGGCTTGATCCCGGGTGCAATCGGAGGTGACATGTTATGCCGATGGGGCCCCTGTGGACCCCAGCAGGGCACTGAGGCCCCTGGCAGGCCAATGACTATAACTCAGTCATTTGTTGACTTAAGGCCAAAAAATTCGGCAGGCTTGGTCCTGGGTGCAATCTGACGTGACTTATAATGCCCATGGGGCCTATGAGGACCATGGCTGGGCACTGGGGCCCCTAGCGGGGCCAATGACGGTAACTCAGTCAGTTATTGACCGATGGCCACGAAATTTGGCAGGCTTGGTCCCGGGTGCAGTCTGAGGTAAAATATCATGCCTCTGGTGCCCCTGAGGGCCCAGGATCGGCACTGGGGCCCCTGGCAGGTAGTTCACCATAACTCAATTGGTTTTCAATGTACAGCAACGAAATTCGGCAGGCTTGATCCCGGGTGCAATCTGAGGTAGCATATCATGCTTTTGCTGTCCTTGAGGTACCCGACGGGTCACTGGGGCCTCTGGAAGGTCATTGAATGTAACTCAGTCAGTTTTAGACCTCACGTTTTGTAGTTTAGCAGGCTTGGTCCCGTGTGCACCCTGAGGTGACTACAGTGACTACTGTCGGCTTTCGACCTACACACTCAGTCCCTGATGCACATCACAGGGGGACGCACCACCGCAACACACTTGCAGTTTCTGCAGGAACTGCACTTTCTAGTTATTCATAATGCACATAAAGGACCAGCTTACATGTCCCACTTCTCTCTCTCCTCCAGGATGTGAGGCGAACACCTAGCATTGCTCCCTCAATATCGAGTATAGCTGAACCCTGTGAGAAACGCCCATTCATGTGCACGTACCCTGGCTGTAGCAAGAGATACTTTAAGCTGTCACATCTGCAGATGCATGGCAGGAAACACACAGGTGATACACCATTACATCCCACATACGACTGCTAATGCACTGTCATTTGTATTATTATACACATATTATTTATAAGCTTACTATTTATAAGCCCTCCCCCTCTCCCTTCCCCCCTCCCTCCCCCCCTCTCCCTCCTTCCCTCTCCCCCTCCCCCTTCCCCCTTCCCTCCTTCCCCTCCCTCTCCCCCTCCCTTCCCCCCTTCCCCTCCTTCCCCTCCCCCCTCCCTCCCCCTCTCCCTCCCTTTCCCCCCTCCCTCCCCCTCCCTCCTTCCCCTCCCT
>JAJAGP010000283.1:211260-263141 GCA_025084515.1 Ancistrus triradiatus | reverse complement strand
CCCCCTCCCTCTCCCCCCCTCCCTGTGATGAAGTGACATTGGCCCAATTAATTCTGGGATGGGAATTCAGTTCTACTGGTAGTGCTTATAAAATGAAACCATATTTTGTGTGTGTTTAGGAGAGAAACCTTACCAGTGTGACTTTACAGACTGTGGTCGCAGATTCTCCAGATCAGACCAGCTGAAGAGACACCAGCGCAGACACACAGGTCAGAACCTCTTATCTGGATTTCAAATTCATTATTAAATGAGGTGAATACTTGGAGTGGCACTGCATCATACACTATATTGACAAAAGTTATGGGACATACCTCTTAATCACTGAATTCAGGTGTTTCATTCAGTCCCATTGCTACAAACGTATAAAATCAAGCACCTAGTCATGCAGTCTGAAATAATGGGTCGTTCTAAAGAGCTCACTGAATTCAAGTGCGGTACTGTAATAGGATGCAACCGTTGCAACAAGTCATTTTATAAAATGTGGGAACAGTTTGGGGAAGGCTGTTCTGTTCCAGCAAGATTGTGCCCCAGTGCACAAAGAAAAGTCTATAAAAGGCATTGCTGGATGAGTTTGGTGTGGTCCGCACAGAGCCCTGACCTCAACCCCATCAAACAACTTTGGGATGAATTAGAACAGATATTGCAAGACAAGCTCTCTCACCCAACATCAGTGTCTGACCTCACAAATGCTCTTCTGGATGAATGGGCAGTGAGGTAACAGTCTCACAGCAGCCAGTGTAGAAGCCTCCCTGTTCCAGGGTAATGAGGACCATGGTTCAATCTTTAACTCTGCTTATTGTACTCTCTCACACTCTCTCATTGTTCTCTGTGTAGGAGTGAAACCCTTTCAGTGTGAGACGTGTCAGAGAAAGTTCTCCCGCTCGGACCACCTGAAGACCCACATGCGGACTCATACAGGTAAAACAAGTGCGTAATCCCCGTTTTATCCTCTCTACTCTATTTGTAATAAATCTCAAAGAGCTAACAAACAAATTTTGGTTCTTCAGTGTTCACTCAGTTTGTATGTCTCAGGTGAGAAGCCGTTTACCTGCCGCTGGCCGAGCTGCCAGAAGAAGTTTGCTCGTTCAGATGAGCTGGTTCGACACCACAGCATGCACGAGAGGAACATCATCAAACTGCAAAGTTCGACCCTCTGAACTGACACAAACACCTGACCATTCAGTACATCCTATTGAGAAGGAAATCCAGAACGAAGAACCAAAGAGCGGTCTGAATAAATTCATTGTGACATTATTGGTCATCTCATGATGTAAATATCTATTCCGGAGCCATATTCAAGAAACAATCTCAAGGTTAAAAATTCCACCCAAGTGGCTGATTTAAATGAAACTACTCTCATTTTGTGTTTTCAAGTAATTCACAAAACATTTTAGCTCGATAAACGATAAATGTTTATTTGACAGCATATGCCACATAATATCCACATAATCTTATGCTAAAGACTGGTTAACTGTGGTCCCAAATGTTTGGCTACACAACGACTCAATGGAAAAACATACAATGACGCATTTCAGCAAATTTTAATGAACCATTAACAAGGCAAACGTTCTTAGATCTACCAGAAACCACTAGATGATCTGGAGTGGTTATTTTTTTTTCCAAATTTTGCCCAGCTTTTTCTGGCTCAGGTAGCGTCCCTAATGCATGGCCAGTCCTGCCTGCATTACGCTCAGTCCGACTGAAGGGCAGTCCCGGGACTTGAGTGCATGTCCCGGTGGTCATTCACGAGCAAGGTTGAGTATTGTTTGCATTTTATCGATTACGATTACACTTATCAATTCCAAGTTTCAATTCCAAAGTGGTGAAAAAATGTGCCAAATGTATAAAGTACTGTATTTTGTTATTCTTTTACATTTCAACTTCAGATATAATCATTTTTACGTTAAGCTTTTTTCATTCCATTTAAACCCCATTAGAATTAAAAAGCTTAACATGACTTAATGTACTAAAGCAGTGACCTAGGAACACCAAATTTCTCTCAATTACTACTGGATATTAGTAATCTCTACTGCTGAAATGAGAACATTTTTGCATTAAGCTTTTTTTTCTTCCCATTTAAATCTATTACAAGTTAAAAGCTTAAGGTAAAGCTTTTGCAAAAATGATTACCTTTCTTTTGAATCAGAGGTTTGTCATTTCAGCAGTAGAGATTACTTATTACCAGCACTAATGGAGAGAAGTCTGGTTGTCCTAGGTCATTAAACAACGTTAAGATTTTCTGCCACTGTCCTGGCTAACGCAGCAGTCGGTACATCCCGGTACGCTGCTGAAGCTCAACATCATGCTGGTGCCTTAGATGTTTTGCCATGTTGGAGGTGCAACCTCCTTTACAACAAATGAACTTCCCATTTTGCCCTTTTGCCTTCTCTCACAATGTGGAGCCAAGCTTTTGAGCACTTCTGAGCATCCATCTTCCGCTAATGTACCAGCGGAGCTTATTGAAAAAAACCCGGACGTGATAACGTACGTGATTACATAATGCACCGTTCCTCGAAGATGGGTACTTCCTTACAGACAAATTTTAGCGTTAATCGCGGCTGTGTATTTGAAGCACACAAAGCGTTCTTAGGAACAGATAAGAATCGAAATTCTGTTTTTTAACGAGTACCTGGTTCTGGGCATTATGGATATCCAACACTATTGGCAAGTGAATAGCTGCTGAGCCACCTGAGCACACTGTTATTCATCATTCACGCATTTCTTACTTGCCTAATCCAGGCAGAGTCTAGAGCCAGGGCCTATCGTGCAGAAGAGGGCAAAAGATAAGAACCCACCCTAAACAGGGTAGGCTCGCTCACTCAGCGATACTTTGGAAATTACAGTTGAAATTTCACATGTTTTTGTAATGTAAGAGGAAACCTGAGTACCCACAGGAAACCGACGCACACACAAGGAGAACACAAATTCCACACAGACAGTGGCCTGGTCGGGACTTGGAACCCGGATCTCTGGAGCTGTGTGGTAATAGCACCAACTCCTGTGCCACCATGCCGTCCCCTAGTGCCCAAGACCCAAAATGCAACTGACTACTTGTTTAGAAAATATGAGTAGGGGTGCCCGAACTTTTGCATTAAGACTGCTCATCTCAATATCAATATACAAATTGAATTCAGGAAACAGGACTTCATCAGTGGGACTGTGGGGCATCTAATTTAGGAGTTATGACAAGGTTCTTAATAAAAGTACTTCTGTATATACAGAATCTGATCTCTTGTTTATGGAACCCTACTACTACAAATAAGGGTTGGTAGACTTAAATCATTTAATTATTAGGTCCTATTTTTCTATGCATTCCCTTCAACTCTGTGGACTGCCAACATCCATGTCTAAGGGATCACAGAATCACATTTTGTCCTGTATCGCTGCGAATGAGATATAGAACATTCATTTTCTCATGATCTTGAATTATTGGTCAGATGTTTTCCATGGAATATTGTTTGAAAAAAAACCTAGCCACTGGTGGTGTACATGTAGGGCATCAGGATGGGCAGTCAGTGTAAAACGTGAGGCAAATCTACTACGTCCACTGTAGGAGCAGAAACAATTCAGAATGACAGTCCACTTCTGGATTTCCACATTCATTCCTAAAACAAGGCCGGCTCTTCATTGTATTCTATTGTACTATATTCTATTGATATAGGAAATCATACCATGAACAGACTGCACCAGACTGTAGTTTAACCTCGTGGGAATTGTAAGACACTGTGTGACCCTGCGTGCAACCTTTTCACTCCCCAAATAAGTCTTACCACCAAAGTGAGAATTCAGTCTGGACATGTTTATTAAAAATTGTACCAAAAAAAAAAAAAAAAAAAAAAAAAAACCAAACAAAAAAAAAAAAACCCACAAAGCGTACAAAGCTACAGTAACACAAACGGAGGCAGGAACCCAAGAAACCGCGTCGAGTTCTGCGTCGGTTGCTTTATGACTGCAGGAAAAACTCGATCCAGAACCCAAGTGAAATTCTGCACCACAAAATTACACATGCTTAAAAAAGGAAGACTTAAGAGCTCCAAATATACAGAACAGAAGTTACACAAAGTTTTTTCTCCCCCGGTCAAATAACCTGCTTGTGAACAACTTCTGTAGGGACCAAATTAAATATGACACACTGCAGCAGATTTTGTCTGCTTAAGTCTGATTGGCCTGTTTAAGGTCCCTTACAGGATATATCATTTATGTTTACAGCATTCAAAAGACGGCCTTAATTACAGACACACGCTTACAAGTCCAAGCAATTTACGATTAAGAGCCCAGCAGAGGGAGCTTGGCAGTGCTGGGACATGAACACTCCACTTTCTGGTCAATAGTCCAGAACCTAAACCACTGTACAACCACTGGCTGTCATTTGACCAGGGGGTGTCAAAACCTGTGTTATTGCTTATGCCATGGCTGCACATGTAATGCTTTTTGGATGTACCAGTTTGTTCCTTGGCTTGGAATAAAGAACAGTTAATAGAGAAATAACACCACAGTCTCTCAAAAAAAAAAAAGGAAAAACACATTTAAAAATCAACACCATTATCAAGACGTGAATGTTCAAGATCTGCTCTAAAGTGCATTGAGGCCAACGAACACTGCGACGTGAGGGCAGCAGCAGATCCTTCAGTCACTGTAAAAGTCTCAAAAACGTGGAACATCACCCTGATTTCCCGGGTCGGTACGACCCCACACTCGCTTTTTTATGTGCTAAGCTTCACTCGTCCTGAACAGAGAAAAAAGAAAAGACAATGTGTTTATGAGAAACAGCCCAAAGATCAGAATGCACCAACTCAATAATCACGCGTGTAAAATGTATCTATAAAATAAAATCCGACAATAGCTCAGTGTTTCAGACCTATATCAATAGAATAAACCAACGGAACAATATAGGTATATCTCTGTGTTAATTACATCTTGGTATATAGCAAACTAAAAAAAAAAAACAGGACAGTAAAATAATCATAAATAAACATAAATATAAATAAAATCATAAACTGTAACCAAATCTGATAAAAGTAAAATGATATAAAACAGTTAAAAAAATGAAATGTAAAACACAGAATATAAAAAGTCTCAATATTAAAAAAAAAAAAAAAAAAAAAAAAAGAGTGAATAATAGAAAAAAATAATTAAAATAAATTTTTTAAATTCTTTTGGTGGTTAGTAGAGGGTGTAGCAATGTTAACAAATAATACCAATTGCTGGAGCAATAATACCAATATTAAAAAACATAAAAAAAATACATTCATAGAAAATACATTATCTGAATAAAAATTCAATTTACTAGTAGAAACAGATTACATCAAAAGATGTAAATTGACTTCAAATGAAAATGGAAAATAGGACAAAAAAGTCTTATAAATATTATTCATCAGAAAACTAAACACACAGATAATTTGATATATTAAAAAATATCAACCAAGGATAAAACAAATAAGAATGTATTAAATAAAAAAATGAATAAAAAGAATACCAAAAGAATAGATACATAAAGTGCATAAAACAACAGAATAACCAATCAATACAAAAATGGAAACCTGCTAAAACAGGTATTATGAATGAAAGTGCTAAACTAAATAAATAACAACAATACAATCAAGATGTGAACATTCTGTATTAACGATTTATACATGGATTTAATAAGGAATACGTGTATTAATGGAGTTGTTTAATTAAAGTTGTTTTTTTTAATCTTAATGTAAGAGTTTAAATTATTTATTAGGGCAATGTTTCTACTCTCAGTAACTGTGTTCCTACAGTCACTTATGTGGGTACCTAATTAATATTCGCACATTTGTCTCATTAATGAATGAGTGTGTGTGTATAAGCTCATTCTAATCACCAAACAGTGTTAGCTGCACTTCACAGGACAGCTCAGCCAATCAGAAGCAGGAATGAGTGCTCACACGCGCACGCACGGAACACAAACACAAAGCCACAATAATAATAAAAAAAAACATAAAATAAATTAAAATAAAAAAAACATAAAAGAAAAGGAATGCACAGCTACACAAATTCTCTCACTCTTTTACACACACACACACACACACACACACACACGCACAGACACAAACAGACAGTGTCCCATGGTTAGCGAGTATTGGCATTAGATGAGCAGGGTGATAAGGATGCCATGCGCAGCGTTTCCATGCCAAAAGGTCAATCAGATAAAACCTCACCTACCTGCCCACTGTCCAAAACCAATGGGCTGCTTCTGTCTACCTGTCTTTCTGCAAACCAACCAATCAGAGGAGACCAACCAATCACAATGCAGACCAGACCAGGTCAGGTCAGCAAGAGGAAGACTCAGAGCCCATCATGTTCAGGGCTTAATACATTTACAGCATGTAGCAGACGCCCTTATCCAGAGCGACTTACAATTGATACAGTCTTACAATCCAAGCAATTGTGGGTTAAGGGCCTTGCTCAAGGACCCAACAGTGGAAGCTTTGCAGAGGTGGGATTTGAACCCTGGACCTTTTGGTCCATAGTCCTTACCCGCTAGGCTACCACAGTCACAATACCGGGTGTTTATATTAAACTTGTGTGGTAACTACAGTAGGGCAAAAAACTATTTAGTCAGCCACTGATTGTGCAAGTTCTCCTACTTAGAAAGATGAGAGAGGTCTGTAATTTTCATCATAGGTACACTTCAACTATGAGAGACAAAATGAGAAAAGTCCAGGAAGTCACACTGTATGATTTTTAAGGAATTTAATTGTAAATTATGGTGGAAAATAAGTATTTGGTCAATAAATTTGGTTCAACTTTGTAACATAACTTTTGTTGCCAATGACAGCGGTTTGACAAACGTTTCCTGTAAGTCTTCAACAGGTTGCACAAACTGTAGCTGGTCTTTTGGCCCATTCCTCCATGCAGATCATCTCTAGAGCAGTGATGTTTTGGGGCAACACGGACTTTCAACTCCCTCCACAAATTTTCTATGGGGTTGAGGTCTGGAGACTGGCTAGGCCACTCCAGGGCCTTGAAATGCTTTTTACAGAGCCACTCCTTCATTGCCCAAGCGGTGTTTTGGATCATTGTCATGCTGGAAGACCCAGCCACGTTCCATATTCAATGCTCTCACTGATGGAAGGAGGTTTTGGCTTAAAATCTCTATGATACATGGCCCCGTTCATTCTTCCCTTAACACGGCTCAGTCGTCCTGTCCCCTTTGCAGAAAAACAGCCCCAAACCATGATGTTTCCACCCCCACGCTTCACAGTAGGTATGGTGTTCTTGGGATGCAACTCCGCATTCTTCTTCCTCCAAACACGACGAGTTGAGTTTTTACCAAAAAGTTCTATTTTGGTTTCATCTGACTACATGATATTCTCCCAATCCTCTTCTGGATCATCCATATGCTCTCTGGCAAACTTCAGATGGGCCTGGACATGTACTGGCTTAAGCAGGGGAACACGCCTGGCACTGCAGAATCCGATTGATTCCCTCTCGTCGTGGTGCGTTACTGATGGTAGCCTTTGTTACTTTGGTCCCAGCTCTCTGCAGGTCATTCATCAGGTCCCTCCGTGTAGTTCTGGGATTTTTGCTCACCGTTCTCATGATCTTGTTGACCCCATGGGATGAGATCTTGCGTGGAGCCCCAGATCGAGGGAGATTATCAATGGTCTTGTATGTCTTCCATCTGCATACAATTGCTCCCACAGTTGATTTATTCACATCAACCTGCTTGTCTATTGTAGATTCACTAGTCCCAGCCTGGTGCAGGTCTACAATTTCTTCCTGGTGTCCTTCGACAGCTCTTTGGTCTTGGCCATGGTTGAGTTTGGAGTCTAACTGTTTGAGGCGGGGGACAGGTGTCTTTTATACAGATAACGAGGTCAAACAGGTGCCATTTATACAGGTAACGAGTGGAGGACAGAAGAGCTTCTTAAAGAAGAATTTATAGTTCTGTGAGAGCCAGAAATCTTGCTTTGTTATTGACCAAATACTTATTTTCCACCATGATTTACAATTAAATTATTTTAAAATCCTACAATGTGATTTCCTGGATTTCTTTCTCATTTTGTCTCTCATAGTTGAAGTGTACCTATGATGAAAATTAAAGACCTCTCTCATCTTTCTAGGTAGGAGAACTTGCAGAATCAGTTGTAGCGTCATAGCTGTATCAGTCTCTCCTTCTACCCTCTTCCACAAGTCATAAACTTTACGATATTTCGGAATGCCAATGGCCATCTGGACCGGATCTTTCACCCACTAAATGATGGCTCCATCAACGGTTGACTCTTGCTCAAACCAACAGAATTGGAGGTCTGCTTAAACAGACCTACAACCTTCGGCATTCTCCAATCATAAACTAAGTCTATGTGTTAATCTTTAAAAGGGGGTTTCAGCGTTCATACCCAGTTTCCTCAATTTCTCTCTGACTGTTGCAAGATTTACGACCCTTTCTTGCAGTCGGCCTGGCGCCAGAAAGACAGCCCTGGATTTACGACACCAAGAAACTATCGGCTTTTGTTGTAAGAGACAAACTTTAATAAAAGTATTACATTTTTGTTGGGAACAGATTAGCCTCACCTAGAATACTTAGTTAAGGAACCCATGAGATTTGCTTCATAATAAGTCCAAACACACCCATATGTATTTGGCTATTTCATACAAAATGTGAGCAGGTATATTTTTCATATCCACATATGTAATTGTATGTATATGCAGGTTACTGATTTGTCATGTATTTTTGTGTCTATTTGGTTAATGTTTTAGTATAATGATCATTTTCTATACGTAATATGATCCAGTTGTGCTATACTAATGGTTATGATTAGAAATAACCGCTGTTTTATCTATACGTATTGATCGCTCGGGTTTAATACTTGTTCATACTTATAAAGAACAGAAATGAAGTTGTTATTTAGTTTACTGTTTCCTACATCTTGTATCGATCGTATTATTATTTGTTTAAGGAATTGCAAATGTATGTGCTGTAGTTACAATGATTTAACGATGTTCTAGGTTATCAATTCAAGGTGCCTTTGATCATTTGAACCTTACAACGAAGCTCTGCAACTAAACTTGTAACTTTGAGGATTTTTGGTTATTATGTGATACTTTTAATCACCTTAGATATGTAGGAATATATTTAATCCAAGTTGGAATGTCTGTAGCTCATATGGTGAAATAAGACACAACCACGATAGGAGGGATTTACTGAGGAGTCGGCTTTTCATTGGCTAAGTCAGGGCAACTCCTTGCGCCCTCGCCTCCGGCCGCCCACGATCCGGAACATACAAAGGAACACGCGCCAACCGCGTGTTTAAGCCAAGCTTCGAATCTGTGTGTTTTTGTTCACTTTGTTCTTCTAAGTCTTTTCTTTGTCTTTTAAAGTTGCAGTTTTTTTGTCAACCATTTGTTATTTGTTTTGCTCATGTTTTTGCATTTATTTTATCTTAAGTTTCCTGTGTCCAGCAGTCTTGAGTAGTTCAGTATTGCCGAATTAGAAGATAGTTAAAAGACCAACCAGCCAAGATTTCCTTCACGCTCTACCAGTCTCGTACAATCCAAGTTTTCCAAGTTTTTGGTTGAAGCTTGTGGTGCTAGAACACGTTCAACTCCACCTTTATCTGTGGCCAAGATAGAATCCGAGTCGCACGCCCGCAAGTCGAGATCAGAGGCCCCGACCACCAACAGCTGGGAAGGAAGCCAACCCGAAGTGAGGCCCGTGACACATCCGTGGCTCCAAGGGCCGCATTTCGACAAACCGAAGGCTGGTAGCCGATACCATCCCGAACTCCACTGAACAGTCGTCGTCATAATCTGAAGATTGGACCGCTGACATTCTCCTGTTGTGACTTCGGACGACAGGCCGAGGCCCGGTTCCGTTCCATCTCCTTTGCGTGAGCCCCCGCCAAGAAACAGGCAAGTACCACTGGCGTGGCTTATCTGGGTCCCTGATTCTGGAACCTTGCGTTTTATCTTAAACCACGCTTCAACTTAGACTCATCCACATGTAAGTAGCTTCTACCATACTATTCACGTTCAACGTAATTTGTTTTAATAATAACTCACTACGTCGTAACAAACTAGTTCATAACTTCGACTCTGGGTAATTATTACGTTGCGATAAGTTACACATACAGTCAACTTGTTTTCTGATTTTAATACTGTGATATATGTACGTTTGCCATCATTTCCTGATTTTTTAATATTGTGATACACATGTGATTACATCAGATAGTCTGTTGGTATTGCCTTGGTTGTAGTTAATAAACTTGTTATAACCTTTTGAACTTACCGCTTGGTGTGAGAGTTTTATTCAACAAAGGTCGAGGAATATAACTTTGAATTCACTATTCAGACCTAGACTGATCAATTTCTCTTTTCTCTTTCCAACTGGTTTCCGGATCTACCAGTCCACAAATGATCCGGTGGTGCCCTGTTTGTTCATTAAAAATTAATCAATTTAAAAGTGTACTCTTAGGTTTGCCACACAGTGGTTGACTAAATGCTTTTTTGCCCCACTGTATGTTTAGAAGCTACAGTCTTATGCAAAGGTTTAGGCACCACTATTTAATTTATATCTTTTGCTGATTTAATAAATTAAAACAATCTACTAAACCTCTGCTCAAACTGTAAACGTGCTCAAAGAATTGCATGTGAAGAAAAATGTGAAGTTTACTTCACTGCATTTAGTGTGTTTTGACCAGAGGTGCCTAAACTTTTGCAAATGACTGTACATTCACGTGAAATCACCATCATGTCAATTAAGTGCTGACAGCATATAGTATTAAAACGTAGTCTGCAAGAATGTATATTACACACAAAATAGTGTCTAAAACTCAAAAATAAACATAACTTACAATTAGACCAAAGATTATTAAATATCAATTAGAGTGGTAACTCGGTTCTTGTCATTAATTCAATCCAGAAAGCTTGTTGAGAACTGAAAATGGGTATCGAGCAAAAATTTCCTATAAGGAATAATGTACATTGAATTAATCAGTTCCCCCTGAAAATCCATACTGTATAAGGCATTCTAAGCCTTAATGGAGTGGTATTGTACAAGTGCTTCTTGTTTTACAAAGGGAATATGTTCCGACAAATACACCATAAGTTCAATGCATCATGAACTGAGGAGTTTAATATAGTCTACACTGTATCATATCATAACTGACCTTACTGTTTAAAACAATTACATTAACCTACAGGTGACCAAATGATTAACAAAGCTTATTTCATAAAGTGTTGAAAAATCTCATGTAATTTTGTAAGTAATGGATTGAGAGTGAAAAGTAAAGGCAAAACACTTACTCTATTGGTGAACTCTATTGGCGCTAGCTGCTAATGCTAACTGCTCAGCCTGAAAGTGATCTGAAGGATTCCTTTTGGTTGGTTGTAATCATCAACCTTTTTAAGGACATGACTTATTTGCACTAAGAATACAGTACTGTAGATGTAAAAACAAATAGAAACTTGATAAAAGCAAAGCAGATCTTCACTGAGAAAGAGCTATTGTGAACCTATTGTGAAGTAAGTGCGCCGAGTACCAAGCAAACGACGAAAATCAAATTTGAGTTCCGAGGTGATCGAGAACCAAGGTATCACTGTATACCATACAGACGGACATACAGAACATCTCAAATTTTACGCAACTATGTATTTGCATAATAAATTACACAAGGTTTATATGATCAAGCCAAATGAGTTCTGAGATAATCTGGAAAGGAGCTGTAATGTATTCTTATATTTATTACATATCATGATCTCTTATCTACCTTCAGCCAGTAGAAAGAGTGATTTGGATTGTTACTAAAGTCCTGATATAGTGTTATTAAAGAACTAAAAGGAGCTTTTCTGTAATTAGCAAACCCATACAATGGTAGTGAACTCAGGGCATACCCACACTGAGCCCGGTTTACCGTGCCCCAGCATGATTTGGAACAATCACACTAGTCAAACAAAACACATCTTGTGGATCAATCGCTACAGTGTGGTACAGATTGCTTAGTGTGAGTATGCCCTCAGACTTGTAGACCTGACACTACACCAGTGTTTGTGTGAGTGTATGTGCTCACCAGGAGCTTGTTGGCTTTGGGATCTCCTTCGTGTGCTGGAGGATCTCGAGGTGGAGGACAGAGACGAACCCACACTGCTCGCCCTGGAAATGGGTAAAGGTACTGGGGTAATAGGTGGAGAGTCCAACTGTGTGTGTGTGGGTTTGTGGGTGTGTGTAAGAAAGAGGGATACAGTAAGAGAAGAAAAGAGAGAAGAGACAAAAAGTGATATTTATAATGCAAGTTGTAAATGTAATATGCAAATTGTATAAACAGTTCATTATTCCATATTAGTGTAAGCTTTATTTTGGATATATAATGTACACGCACGCACACACACGCACGCGCACACAATCCTGCTGCAATATGAATCCTCCTCCATAAAGCTGCTAACAAGCATTTTTCACCAGTGCTGTCAGGCTTTTAGCCATTACTGTTTTTTATTATTATTACTACTACTACTACTACTACTACCATCAGAGGTGGCAGAAGAACACAAGTTCTTTACTTAAGTAGTACAAATCTGATAAATAAGTATAAAAGTACATGCTACTAAATGTACTTAAAGTACTAAATCAATTTCTAAAACAGGATATCTTTTACTGATGACTAGAGGTACAACCCATCACACTAAGGGTACATACTAGTTTGTACTACAACTACATGAATCATCTGGAAAAATCACGTCAGGCGGAACCACAGTGACTGTCATTTTTGGCATGTGCATCCTCGTGCCAGTTGCAGTGTGTCAAGTATACAATAAACCTAGGATTCTGACCGGTGTTTCATTAGGTGCCTAACTAGAATTGCCTAAATAAAAATGTTTTGTAAATGTAATCAATAGAAAGTACAGTTTTTTCTTTTGAAATGTAGTAAGTAAAAGCAAAAAGTAGTAAGTACAGACACCCAAAAAAATACACATTACAGTAAATTACTTACCACCTCTCATTATTATTATCATCATAAGATACTGTCAAGTCGATTCCAACTTCTGGACACTTGTTATATACCATTTGGAACATGTATACTGCCCCCTAGTGGATTATCTGCGCCATTCAAGAAGTAGAAGCCTTTGGGATGTCTGTGCTAAAAGCCTGTGCTATCTTTATTATTCGTTGAATTGGGATATTGCAACAGGTAACATACTATTTTTCCCCTCCTTGTGGTTCATGCTTAATAGTTTAAAAAACATAGTATGTTGATATTATTAAGGTAATATAAATGCCTGATGTATCGTATGTGATACAAAATGAAGAACATACAAATGTAAATAACATTTGCTAGTTTTTTCCCCCCATATTGTGCCAAAAGGTTTAATAAACAGTTCATAAACTTTCAGGCTTGTTTCACGTCAGGTTTTCCAGAGTTAATAAGCCTTATTATAAGGTTATGAATCTTGTTATTTGTAAATTGTGTGCGTACCTCTGCGCTGTCGTGTGTAGGCGAGGAGGATGCTGAGGTGTTGTCTGCATGTCTTCGTGAGGAAGAGGATGGTCCGAGCTCAACCGAGCGAACTCGCTGTGCGAATTTCAGAGAACAGACCGATTCTGTGATGTTACTGTCCAGAGGAGAAACCTGTAAGAGATCATGAACAAATAGGTATATTAAAAGAAAATACGACACAAATAATAACAACACAGCTTACTTTACTACAAACTTATATCTTATTTAAGAAGCAGTTGCGGTATTCTTTCTCTTGGATGATCTTTATTCATATAGCGATTACCTGCACCAGCATGAGCGTCTTGCTCTCTCCGCTCAGCGAGTCCTGAAGCAGGTACGTGAGCCGCGAGTTCCTGAAGGGAACATGTGAGTGCCGTGAGCGGAGTGCGTTGATGACGTCACCCAGTGCTGAGAGCGACTTGTTTATGCACTGTGCCTCTCGCAGCCGGCTTCCCTCAGCCCCTGATTTAGAAATTCGCTCTGAACCAGCCAGATCCACCAGATTCAGCTTACCTACACACACACACACACACACACACACACACACACACACACACACACACACACACACACACACACATCACACATCACACATCACACATCACACATCACACATCACACATCACACATTACACATTACACATTACACATCACACATCACACATCACACGAATTATGAATACACATCATCTAGATTAGGCTGATGCATACACTCACTGACCACTTTATTTGGTACACCTTTCTTGTACTTTCTGGACCCCTTTTGCCTTCAGAACTGACTTAATTCATTGTGAAATAGATTCAACAAGGTGCTGGAAACATTCCTCAGAGACTTTGGTCCAAATTGACATCATAGCATCAGATTTGTCGGTACTGCAGATTTGTCGGATGCACATTCATGATGCCAATTTTCTGTTCTACAACATTCAAAAGTTGCTCTATTTGATTGAGATCTGGTGACTGTGGCGACCATTTGAGAACTCACTGTTCTCATGTTCAATAAACCAGTTTGAGATGATTTGAGCTTTGTGACCTGGCACTTAGAAGATGGCAACAGTGTGGGCATAAAGGAATGGACATGATCATAAGAAACAATACTCTGGGGCAGGCTGTGGGGTTTTGGAGTTGCTGTTGCCTTTCTTTAAACTCTATCCAGTCTGGTCATTCTCCTCCGACATCAACAAGGCATTTTCACCCAGAGAACTGCCGCTCACTGGATATTTTCTTTTTTCTGACCATTCTCTTTAAACCCTACAGATGATTGTGTGTGAAAATCCCAGTAGATCAGCAGTTTCTGAAATACTCAGACTAGCCCATCTAGCACCGGCAACCATGGCACGTACAAAGTCACTTTATGTCACCGTCGTTCCCCATTCTGATGTTCAGTTTGAACTTTAGCAGGCCTTTTTGTACCATGTGTTCATGCATTTGCAATGAACTGGTGTACCTATACATGAACCACTGTTCAAATGCTTGGCAGATTTTCTAAAAGAAGTACAAAGAATAACGTTCTAAAAGAAGAATGTTCTTTAAACTTAAATGACATTATTTCCACTTTTAATCAGCAATCACTGTTTATTGCTAAACACCAAGCAGGATGGAGTGTGGGAGTGGATGTGTTCATGTTCACCTGAGGTACGGAGTCCGGTGGAGGGATTGAATCCAGCCACAGTAACGATGAGGAGGGCATGGGATCGAGAGCTGTGCTCGTTCAGGTTGGTGCATGCAGTTGCCCGGTTCATGTGCCCCAGATCAAACACCTACAGGATCATACATCAAAGTTTCTAACAGTTTGAAGCCTTGTCTCTTATAAGGGGCTCAGTGTAGATTGCATCCTGTTGCATTCTGTGTCTTTTCAAATTTATTTACATGGTATTTTTAGAGTAGACACTGTCGCAAAGCAGCTCTTCAAAAAGCTATGTCTAGATGACTGTAGCAAAGTAAAACTCCCCTAAGCAGCTGTCACGCTGCAAATTCAATCCACCTGCTGAAGTGTTCACTTGAATGGAAGAGAATTCAGTATGCAAAAAAAGGATTTGCTTCCAGTAGCAGTCATGAACTATGTGAACCATAACTTGCACTTTCACTTGTGAAATCTTGTCACCTTTGGAAGCATGGGCCAAAAGAGAACAAGAGCACAAGGCTGGGAGTCACATACTTATTACTTTTTCAGGACTCTCTTACACATCAGAGTGTGCACCATTTTCTATCCCTACAGGATTATCTTGAATGTACTTTATTTATTTAAATCTTGAAAGGCCCTTTGGTGGCAAAATGGCAAATTTGGTACCCACCACTACAGTGACTTGGATTTGAATGACACCTTATGGCCGGGTTGGACATCAGGCACAACCTGCCATGACTGAGGGGAGGGAGGCCAGATATCAGCTCCCAGCATTTCAACATTGATTCTTGTCCAATTAAATAAATAAATGAATTAATTAATAGTATAACCATGTGGCTATAGGACACCAACAGAAAATCTGATTTCCACATGCCACATTTGATGCCAGAATCCGCCTGAGCAGACTACTGAAAGTCCCCACTAACCAACAAACTAGGCTGGATAAATCGTAAGTTTGGCTGAAAGTATTTCATTTATTTAACTGATTGTGTTTTAGCCACTTTAAATATTATTTGTGGTTGTTTTAGCAGTCTACCATCAAATTGCTAGCATGCTAACAGTGAACCCAAGATGAGAAATAAAGGACTGTGTGCTTAATTTCATTTGATACATATGATAATGTTATGCTTCTGTTGGGTTATGCCCTAGCTGCAACTAAAGAAAATGGGTCATATTTGTGAGCTGGTATATGGTTGAAGCTGACTTACTTTTTGGTGGTTCCTTAGTAGATTTGTATTTTGCACCAAGTGTATATACTAATTTAATTCTATTTACACTTTGTGTAAATAGCGTGATGTGACGATGTACAACAAGTGGAAATAGCATTTGCCATTATTATATTAATTCCCATAAACAGTCAGATTTATTTATGTCTACAGCACCTTTAACAATGGAGCACTGCCTCACTGTAAAGCAGCTTTACAATTTTATATTATCTTCCATTACCTAAGACCCAAGCTCAAATAGAGCAAGCCTAAGGTGACAGTGGCAAGGTAAAACTCGCTAAATGTTATAAGGAAGAAACCTCTGGGGTACCAAGACTCAAAAACAATGAAAAATTATAATATGTTTATATTAACATTTTAAATAAACAGAAGCTAAATGAATACTAACAGAGAACATATTAAAATATATAAAAATAATATGTACACAAATAAATTAAATATAATTTGATAAACTGTCTAGTGTCAGGCCAAGTCACAAGTGACAGTAAAGATCACAGTGATCACAGGCATCACTTATTAGATGCACTTTAGTACTTTTCAGAAGCTTGTGAGTTCAAACCCCAGCCGCAACAAGACTCTTAATCTTAAAAGTCACCCTGGATAGTGGTGTCTGCTAAATGTAAACTTTCGTGTGTAAACTTTCGTGTTTCTGACCTTGTTAATATCCTCCACACTCGCCACTGTAATCTCAGTCAGCCCAGGAACATAGAGCTGCCCACTGCCATCAGGACACATCTTAATATCGAGCCTCTCATTGGGATTATTTCCTAACAGGTTCCTGCAGAAAACAGAAGGACATTGAATGCTTCTTTGACCACTGGAGATTAAAACAACACAGACAAAAAGAGATGTGATTCTCTAAATGTGCACAGTGTACAAACTCTGTGTATGAACGCAGGTATTTATAACCTCAAGGCACTGGTGGAACTCGAACCTGGGTCACAGTGGTGGTGGGTTAGTGAATTGCTAAAGCACCACACGAGTGCCCCAGTTAAATACTGCTTATAATATCCAAAAATAATTGCATGTCTGTTTTGGTTGTGCAGTTGGCACAGGGCTGTCACTGCTTGTACGGGAATATTTTTGCTGTCTCTTATCATATCACTAATAAACCTTCTACAGATTCAGATGTAAACTCTGAGTGACAAAATTGTGAGAAATGTAAAATAAAACAGACCTTTAGCAAAAGAGCAGGAGCTTGCACACACCAGCACACACACAATGCGTGTAGAAAGTGGAGACACTTGAGATTTAAGGTGAAACAGCAGCTAAATGATCACACTTAGTTTGATTTTCATCCTTATTTTCACTATTTGACTATATCACTTTCTTGAATACACTTTATGCCCTCAAAAAGCTTTGTACAGGTGTGTGTGTGTTTTTGGGTGCAGTGTGCAGATATACAGCAATGTCTTATCTAAACAACAACAACAGCATCACATAGCTATAACACAGTGGTCTGGTTATGCTAAAAACAAAACGTCCATTCACTTGAATGGTAACATTTTTAACAGCTTTAAATAAAGGCAAAATCAAAAGCAAACAAAGACAGAAAACACTGTCCAAAGGGTTAAAGTATTATGAGAGTGACTCATTAGAGACTCACTCACCTTGAGATTACCATGATTCCAAATAAATACCACGACACATTATGTGACTGCTGACTGACTCATGTAGACTCTGACGTTTCTCAATATAACTACAGAAGAAACTCTGGTGATCCAAATATTGCCAAATTATGTTTACATGTAGTTATTGGATAACATCACACTTCGTGATGTCTGTGTGTGTCTGTGTACTGACCGTAGGGTCTCGTTGTAGATCTCCACCATACTAACAGTGATTTTGTAGTCCCAGTCTGCTTTCTTCTCAGAAACTTCAGAGAACAGCAGACGCAGAGCTCGCTGGTTAATCCCTGGGTTCTCAGGAACACCCTGGAGACACACACATAGACACACACAGACAGAGACAAAGATGCACACAGACAGACGGACGGAGACAAAGACACACATACACACACAGCCAAAGACAAACACATAGACACACAGCAGGAGACAGACAGACCAAACAAAGACACACACACAGATGAACACTGTACTGAAAAAACACATTGGGGGAACAAAAATACCTAAAACCTAGCCTACACCTTAATGTGTCTAAGTAACTATGTATGTAGACAGTCAGCTGCAAAAGTATTGACACCCTTGGTAAAGGTGTGTGTTTTTATATGATCAAATATAAAAATATGATCAAAACAAAATAACTTAAAAAGATATTCAAAATATTTATTTAAAAACCTTGTAACGTGTAACAGTTATAGCACCCCAAGAAACCAGTAGAGCAAAAATATAAATAATGTACATATTGTTAATTTGTTAAAGTCACACTGAAAATCTAAAGTACACTAAACATTTAACACCATACAGAACTGTTTAACGTATATTATTTTAAGAAAAAAATTTCCATATTCTTCAAACTCAGTAATCTGGGCACTACCAGAAACTGTTGTTGTAACTAAAGCAGGTTCAAATTTTCTGCTAATACACACATTTTAGAGGTGTGTGTTTTATGCTATGATGTGACATTTACCTCCATGGTATAGGTCTTTCCTGATCCTGTCTGTCCATAAGCAAAGATGCACACATGATAGCCGTCTATACAGGATGTGATCAGAGACTGGACTTCCTGAAACACCTGTCCAATCAGAGCACAGACTGGGAGGTCACTTCAGATGTTGGCTGACAAAACAGATCAATCATGAGCTGCAATGAACACTGACCTCCTCCTGCGTGGCCCGAGGTGGGAAGACCTTGTCCAGCTCAAAGGTCATGAGTTTGCCCTTGTTGGAAAGGTACATCATGGCATCGTCATCAGAATCAAAGCTTACCACGCTCCTGTCAGCCTCTGCCTCGTCGTGAAAGATGGGCCGCACGCGACAGAACACCCGGATGTTTCCTGAAAAACATGAATATTATGGATTACTTTCGTTTCTTCAATGAAAAGTCCAATCTTACTCAGTACAGTTCATATACAGGAACACTGTATGTACTACAAGCCACACCAGAGAATACTGATAAGAATCTGTAAAACAAAAAAGCCAATCAATCTATATTAAGTTCACTCTAGTGCACATAACATCAAAAATGTACAAGCTTTTAGGCAGATATTTAAAAATTATACTAAGACAATTACTTATTTACAGGAAATGGTTTACAGAACTGCAGTACATTAGAAGACTCATGCTAGCCCACCACTGTGGGAGACTGGTGCTTGAGTCTCTGCACCGTTTCCGGCCTGGCCGGGTGCTATACAGACACAATTGGCTGTCTGAGGGTGATAATGACAAAGGTCATAAATCATGTATCATGCAATATTTAATTACATGGAAAATTATTAGTACTTCAGTGTCTGGAAATAAAAAAAGTGAGAAAAAATCCTCATAAAAGGCAAAGTTAGATCTATTTCAACAGTGATTCTTACAACAGAGCATTGTCTCAAAGCAGCTTCATCCACAGCACCAGCTGAGCAAGAGCAGAGCAACAGCGGCATGAAAAAACTCCCTAAATGTGACGAGGAAGAAACTTGGGACAACCAAGACTCAAAAAGGGAAAAAAAAGATCCTTGTCAGCCTAGATGTTATACTATATGTAAGAATTAAATTAAATTACCTAAATAATAAGTTTATAGTAATAGCTTAAATACACACAAGAGAAACAGAACAAGTAAATATAGTAATAGTAAATATAAAATAAAGAATATAATAAATTGAGATTATAAACAAGTCTCTGGGCATTATTTAGTCCAGTATACACCCCTGACAAGTAACCATAGCTACAATAGTTGGATTATGATAATACCAAACAACAACAAACAAAAACAAAAAACCAACGAATTTGGGGTGAACACTGTTTTGAAAAGTTACAGGTAGACCACCTCTTTTAAGCCAAATATACATTTTACAGGACCAATTTTAAATATCCCCTTTACTGGACTGGTTTCTCATTTTAATGTATGCATCTTAAAATATGCAATAAATCATGAAACATAATCTGTGCAAAAACTATTAGTGTTTGTTGTCTCTGAACTGAACTGACGGCTTACTGGTTCATTAAAATATTAAATAAGATGACACATTTGTTCCATGCAGTGGTACCTCTTTAAATGTGACCTATGTTGGCCTAACATTTTTATAAGATTCTAACTATATTTACCACTGTATATACTCAAACACTGTAAAGTTTTAACAGTTATCAGTGCCTAAAGCTTTTTATATTAAGCTAAATCTAGGCAAAAACAATAAATGGCTAAAATTAATTTTTTGATTTGCTCATTATCATTCATTCACTTTCTTATCCGCTTAATCCTGGACAGGATCACGGTACAACTGATGCCTAGCCGGCGGCATAGTGTGTAAGACAGGAACAACTCAAGACAGGGAGCCAAATCCATTGTAGGGCACATGCACTAACACACGGGGGCCACTGTAACGTCATCAATTAACCTAAAGCATGTCTCTGGACTGCAGGAAGAAACCAGAGTACTCCACACAGAAAGGACCCAAACCACTGCAACTGGGATTGAATCCAGGACCTTCTTACTGTGAGGCAACAGTGAGCCACCGAGCTTCCCGAGTTGCTCATTAGGTGTTCCCAATTCAGGTCGCACAGCATCCTTCCAGTGCGTGCGCTACCCCTCTGCTATAGTCCAGTGAGTGTTTTCATACAATGTACAGCTGTTATCCACTTCTTTTGGCCGACAGAGAGAATGGATCCACACTGAAGAAAAGCCTTTGCTCCCAGTGTCCATCCACCACCACCTTTGCCAGCGCTGCCTATGGCGAACAGGGATGGCTATTCAAGTAGCAGGGAGACGATTTCTCATCCATCCTTCCCTTTCTCAGTTTTATATACACTACTTTTGGTATTCTTTTTAACTCTGTCTACATAACCCTTCCATTCTTACAAAAGTTATACACATGTTGACTTACATATAACATGTCAAGTCAGATTTATTTATATAGCGCTTTTTACAATGGAGCATTGTCTCAAAGCAACTTTACAAGTTTATATTATCTCCTAATAACTACGTCCAATCCCAAATTGAGCAAGCCTAGGGCGACAGTGGCAAGGAAAAACTCCCTAGTTCTAGGAAGAAACCTTGGGAGGACCAAGACTCAAAAAGGGACCCAACCTCCTTGGGCGGCGTAGATGATAAATCTAAGAGCGAACTAAAGTCATGGAGTCAAAGTTCGAATAGATTAGAATGTGAAATATGCACATCGACATTAGTGGCCCAGGTATGATGATATATCTAAGAGCGAAACTAAAGTCATGGAGTCATGGTCGAATAAAATGTGAAATTATGCACAGTGGAGCTCCATCAGATGAACATCATGTGGGGGGCCGGAACTGCCGGAACACAGCTCGGAGAGAAAACAGAAAATGTAATTAGTTATTGATTAAGAGCACAGTGTTTATTAACAATCACTGATGCCATGTCAATCACTGATGCCAAGTGTAGCATGAGACCCCGGCAGCATTAGTTTATAGCAGCATAGCTAGAAAGCTAGAAAGAGGAGAACTGGTAGGAGGAAACACAGCCAAGAGGGATCACATGAGACATTGGCAACCCACGAGCGACAGAAGACGCAACCCAACGTCTCTGATCACCGTAAGACTCTTTGACTATGAACCCCCAGCTCTGCCCTTATTCTAAGGCAAGGATGCAAGAGTCAAGATCACGAGGACCGAAGCCTAGTTCAGCCAGACCACCCACTCGACACTCCAGGCTAGCGGACAAAGGCAGGCAGGCCAGACATGACTCCAGACTCCGGCCCCAGCAACCCAAGATATGCAACCTGGTCTAAATCTAGTCAAAAGCCTGCGTAAATAAGTATGTCTTTAGCCTAGGACTTAAAACTTTGTAGGGTGTCTGAATCTCAAACGAAAGTGGGAAGTTTATTCCATAGTTGGGGGGTCATGTATGAGAAAGCCTTTTCCCCTGCTGTGACTTTTTTACTTCTAGGAACTAAAAGAAGTCCTGCACCCTGCGAACGAAGTAGACGAGTTGGATTGTAAAACTCTAAGAGGTCACTCAGATAATGTGGGGCCATACCATGTAGAGCTTTATAAGTTATAAGAAGTATTTTGTAATCAATGCGGAATTTGACTGGTAACCAGTGCAGTGATGATAGAACAGGAGTGATATGATCAAATTTTCTAGTTCGAGTTAGCACTCGGGCAGCTGCATTCTGAACTAACTGAAGTTTATTTATAGATTTACTAGAGCATCCAGTAAGTAAGGCGTTACAGTAATCCAACCTTGAGGTTATAAACGCATGAACAAGTTTTTCTTCTGCATCATTAAAAGAGAGGATATTTCTAAGTTTAGCGATATTACGTAATTGAAGAAAGCAATTCGAGTGATGCTGCTAATGTGCGCATCAAAGGAGAGATCTGAATCAAATGTGACCCCTAAGTTTTTTTACAGACGGACTGGGCAATACTGGACAGCCATCTAGATTTAGGATAGATGTAGCTAAAATGTCTCTCACAGCCTTGGGTCCCACTAATAGCACCTCAGTTTTATCTGAGTTAAGTAAGAGAAAATTAAATAACATCCAATCTTTTATTTCCTTTACACAGTCCTCGATATTGTTGATTGTAAGGCTGTCATTAGTTTTGGCTGATATGTACAGCTGTGTATCATCTGCATAGCAGTGGAAATTAATGCCATGTTTACGAATAACTAAGCCTAGTGGCAGCATGTACAGAGAGAATAAAAAGCGGGCCAAGCACTGACCCCTGAGGCACGCCATACTTCACTTTTGAGAGCTTAGATCTTAGATTATTTATATGAACAACTGGTACCGGTCCCGGTAAGTAGGGATTTAAACCCAAGAAAGTGCTGATCCCTTAATACCTACAGTATTTTCTAGTCTGTTTAGTAAAACATCATGATCTATAGTGTCAAATGCTGCACTTAAATCTAACAGAACAAGAAAAGAAACACATCCCTTATCTGAGGACATTAACAAAGTCATTTAGTACCCTAATTAATGCTGTTTCAGTACTATGATGGGGCCTGAAGCCAGACTGAAATGTTTCATAAATTTCATTCCTTTGGAGGTAACTACATAGCTGCTGATAGACGGCTTTTTCTAAGATTTTGGACAGAAACGATAGATTTGAAATTGGTCTATAATTAGATACCACACAAGGGTGAAGATTGGCTTTTTTAATCAGTGGTTTGATAACGGCAGACTTAAAGGATTTGGGCACATTAACCTAAGGTAAGGGATGAATTTAAAATAACTAACACTAGCTCTATAACACTAGGTAATACTTGTTTGAGTAGACGTGTAGGAATTGGATCTAACAAAACATGTTGATGACTTAGACGAGCTGATCAGTGCGAATAGTTTTGCAGTATTAGTAATTGGGGGGTAAAAGATTCTAATCTTGATTTACGGCTAATTGAACAGATGTCTTCACTAGTGCTGCATCTGGAAGGTTGCTGAACAGTTTGGTGATGTGATGAGCATTGAGTTTTATGCCTAATGTTTTCTATCTTATCATTAAAGAAAGTCATGAAATCATTACTGTTAAAATTACATGTAGGCTGTCTAAGAAGTCTTGGTCCTCCCAAGGTTTTTTCCACATAACAGTTAGGAAGTCTTTTCTTGCCACTGTTGCTCTAGGTTTGCTCAGGTGAGGCTGTGGACCTACAAACTTGTAAATCTACTTGTAAAAATAAATTTGACTTCACTTGAGTTGACATGCCCAATTGTGTCTGTGCCACGGCTGACCAGGATGGAGGCACCACCTGCTCAACTATTGTGTATTTTTAACAAAAGACAAAAAATTAAATAATTTGTTTCTAAAGTGAACACAGAGGATTTTTTGTGGAAAAGTATGCAAAAAGCTGTGTATTAGAGGAAGATTTATTCAGTGCAAATCGTACAGTAAATAAAGAGTCAGCAGGGTTTTTACCTTTGAGGCGCACCAGTTCGTTATGGCACTTTTTCCGCAGGTTCATCTCACGCTTGTATTTTCGCAGAAGCTCCTGGTTGGCACTGCTCACCTTCTCGATCATGAGACATATCTACAAACACACAGGGCTTTGAGCTGAAGATTATTATTAGCACAGAGACTTGAACCATAGATTCTGATGCTGGACCTCAACCACAGTATGACTGTGTGTGTGTGTGTGTGTGTGTGTCTCTCTAACCGTCTCACCTCCTGCTTAGCCTCTGCAATAGCTTTCTCCAGCATGAAGGGGAAGTCCTGCACCTGTCTCTTTAGGCAGTTGTAGTCGCAGGTGAGCGTCCTCAGAGCCGGTTGCAGGGTCAGGAGGTTCATCCTCACTCCCGCTAGGTTCTGGTGCACGGCCTTCATCTCGCTCTCAGTTCTGATGAATGCCTCCTCGATCACCCGGTTCTTCTCCTCCTCCAGATTCTGGATCTCTGCCTCCAACTGGCCTCGGGTTCGCTCCATCTCACCCTCATAGGCCAGGAGCTAACACGCATTGAGAAGGGAGAAACCTTCAGACTCTAAGCACAGTGTACCTGCAGACTCTCGGTTCTACAGGGTCAAGGTCTCAAGGTAAGAAACACGGCTATTTAACACAATTATAGGAGGGTAACCACCACAAACACACTAGAGACAAAGCAACTAAAAGACCAAACATCTAACCAACAATTCTGTAACTCAAAATCTGGTGACAAGTTGAATAGTTTTGTCTCAGAAGTATGCAGTTAAGTTACAACATATCATAATATATCTAGTAAACACTCTTATCTGAATGTACTTGTTCCAGAAAGTGAATGGAAAAAAAATTTGGATAATGAGATCCTATTTCCATTATTTCATATGGGGAAATGCTTACCTGGTTCCTGTATATTCTAAAGCCTGCCTACTTTGTGTCAGAGTGATACAGTGGTGACTTTTGATCGCCGAATTCAAGGCTTTGTCCCCCAAGTTCCTTTTGTTCGCAATCTTGAACCAATAATAACCACCCAACAGTGTCCTATGCTCAGAAGCGAGTACTTTTTCCATCCATTAAATATTCCATGTTTTAGGTTTAAGCATAATTAGTGTGTTTTTCGATTTTTATTTTTCCACCTGATTTTCGGTGCGTATCTCCTCCTACAGTTTTCGAGATATCGACACGGGACAAACACCAAAACGTCCGGCATGTTCCGGAGAAGTGTGCTTGAGAATATTGTTGCATTCGCACGCTACACTCGCATTTGTGCGAAAGAAATTCCCATTCACTTGCATGGGATTTTCTTTAAAACTGCCGTAAATCGGTCAATTTTTGACCTACAAACACGAAACTCTGCTTCACCAAGAACCCTCAGGTCAAGTTTCGCACAGATTGCACTCTTTGAACACTTTCTATCACTCTTTCAAAATCACTCCATTCATTCTGTATGGCCACTGCTAAAGTGTGGCACTGTACCTTGAAGTCAAACTTGATTAATTCACTTTTTCACTGAACAAACGTGTCTACAACCCTGCTACTTTACCATTTGCAGTTTAAATGGAGTTTCTAGGTGAAAGATACTTCCCCTTCATAAATCATCCAAATATTTCTTCCGTAAACAAATTCTTTTTTGAGTTATGACGATTTGTTCACGACTAGGTACTTCTCCTCTCATTCACTGCCATTTCAGGTGTTTTTAACTTGTCATAACTCTGACACTTTCTCATTAATACACACTATTTTATGTCAAAGCGATCAGCAAGGGGTCCTCTCCCACACAAGCTTTTCAGATAAGCGATAGGTTAATTATTTGTGGAGTTATGACCATTTGTTTCAGAGGTCTGAAACAGAGATTCTACGGCTGTGACGATTTCACAGGCGCCTGTGTGACCCAGACACACACACACACGCGCAGGCCACGCCCACACACGGAGAGCAGATCGCAATGAAAGACGGCGCTTTCCGGCGCTGAAATTACAGACATTAGTATGGATTTGCATCAATATGTTTAATACGACAGCGCAAAATCAGACACCACAGCGGACAATCTAAAAACGAAAGCGCTAAATCACTTTACAGCTTTCAACGCCGCAGCACGTTTCAGTTCTCTGCGCCTTTAAAACCCGGAAAGACGTGGCAGCTGAAGCCTTGATCATGACTAGATCGCTTTAGTACATCGGCATGACAGAATCATGTAGAGATTAAAATAAAATGCAGTAAAGACGACACTACGGCCGTTTCTCAATACCAAGTACGCCAAGCTCGGACTTGCATACTTCCTAAGTCTGTAGTAGGAAGTTACACTTGCGACTACATTCTCCAGATGACAGGACGACGCACTTCGGCTACTCTACAATTGGAACAGCAGCGTACTTGGATATGGAGCCAACACTGTTTGCTTTTTACACCTACATAGAATCCTAAAACATCTTGTATAAAGCCTCTCAGTAATGGAACACGTGCTCCGATCTTTTACTGTCCTTTGAAGAGTTTAGTGTACGTGTACCAACGGACCGATCGCATTTAAGCATCAATAAAAACCTTCCCAAACACAAGCCAGCAGCAAACAAGCCTGGTTTTAGAAGGGAATTTAATTTGGAACTTCAATGTACATCAGCCAACTGATAATTAGAATACAGGTTGAACAAATAATAAATATAATGCATAATAAATACGTCAAAAACTTTAAGTCACACCTCCGAAATCGTCGGAGCAGTTTATGTAAGCTTTCTCTTGACTGATAAACTGACCGCTTAGTTGCAGTTTAAACAACTACATTCTCGCCTAAAAAAGTCTTATAACTTCATTTCGTGACACAATAACAGTATTACTTTAGAAATTATACATCCAGTTGGGAATCCTCTCATCCGCCATTACAGAGCTGGCAATGCATTGTGGCAAATTTCGCTGTTCAAGACCGCACAAGTCTGCTCTGATGCATCCTCGGTAATATGGCCTAACTTGGTTAGATGCGAATTTAGAAATGCAACTGTGCTTGGGCTGCGACTGATGACGTTTCACAAGTACATGACTACACAAGCATGGAGGAGGACGCAGATTGAGAAACGGCCTTAGAAATGAATCAGTACTTGGGCTGCGACTGATCATGTTTCACTAGTATACAAGAACACAAGCACAGAGAAGTATGCATATTGACCAACGACTACAGTCGATTTTCGACCTACATACTCGGGCCCTGATGCACGTCGCAGGGGCACACACCGCCGCAACACACTCGCAGTTTCTGCAGGAACTGCACTTTCTAGTTAATCACTGTTATCAATCATAGAATCAGGCCAAGTTTCTAACACAAAACTCCCAGTGGTAGAGGCTTGGAAGACTGGGGTAACGAAGGGTGTAGGAGGAAAGTAGTCATCAGTTACACCATCTAAAAACTGGGTACATAATACTCTACATTTACTGGGATCAACTGTCAAAAATGAACTAAAATGAACCAAGTGCTTTTAATTTGTGATATTATACCAAAATCAAACCCGTGTATCGGGTAACCTAATCCCAAATCAGTAAAAGCTGGCACAGTATGAAAAATGCAAAATATAAAAAAACAAAAACAAACAAAAAAAAATAAATAAATGTCTTGTATTTACTTTGACTTTATTAACCCAAGTATTAACCCAAGATATTTCATGTTTTTTTCAGGTCACCTACATTTCATTTGTTAATAAACATCCATTCCTGCATTTCAGACCTACAACACATTCCAAATGAAAGTTGGGAAAGGGGGCAATTTAGGAAAGCTAAGAAAAAACAAAATAATGATGTGATTTCAACAAGTGATTATAATCATTATTTGGTTCAAAAGCAGTATCCAAAGTTTGAGTCTATGAGGATCAAATATAGGCAGAGGATCTCCAGTTTGCCAACAAATGCATGAGAAAATTATTGAAATGTTTAAAAACAAGGTTCGTCAAAGAAAGATTGGAAGGGATTTGCATATTTCTCTCCCTACAGAATATAAACTGTATAATATCATTAAATGATTCAAGAAACCTGGAGGAATTTCAGTGACCAAAGGACAAGGATGCAAGCCTAAACTGAGGAATGATCCCTTAGATGGCACTGAATCAAGTACCATCATTCATCAATAGCTCATATAACCACATGGGCAAGGGATTACTTTGCCACACCTTTGTCAAGCACTACAATACGGAGATACATTCGCAAATGCCACTTAAAACTTTACCTTACAAAAAAAAGAAGCCCTACGTCCACCATGTCCAGAAGTGGTACCGACTTCTCTGAACTCAGAGGTATTTGGGATGGAACATCACACAGTGGAAATGTGTATTGCGTTTAGAGAAATCAGGGGCCATATTCACTAAGATTCTAAGAATCCTCTTAGAGAGCTCTTAACTTAGCTTAAAAACTACTAGCTAAGAGTGATTCAGAAGCAATCTGAAGCGATCTGAGAGCTACTCTGATGATCTCAATGAGGAGGTGGGATTGACCCGGTTGGTAGGTATGACACTTTCTGTTGAATACTGATTCACAATCAATCACTCTCACACACAAAAACACACTCCTAATTAAGGAAATACTTTATAACCTATTACAAGCATTTGAAATGACAGGCATAGACTATTTCTGTGTATTTTATACTAATCATACAAACGTGTTTATTTGCATTATTTTAATAATTACCCTGATAACAAGGTATAATTGCTGCAGTGTCTAATCAATTTAATTAGTGGGGTTGGTTCATATGCAACATTCATTTCAGGCGTTACGGCATTGTTGTGCTGGGTAGGAGATGTAAGCGAATCTCTAATAAGGCCAACCACAAACATTATTCCTTCACGATCTAAATGGTAGCGTGTGATTAACTCTGTTATTCAGTGCTTAGAGAACATTTCTTCTGCCTCATTGTTATTCTGGATTTTTCTCCTCTGCTTAAGAGAACTCCTGAGAATCATAAAACTCTACCCTACTCCTAACAATTTTTCACCTTGGGAGCTTTTTTTAGGGATTAAGATGAATAACTTTATAAATCATTTTTATCTTTACTATGATATACTCCTAACTTTAAGAGGAAAATGTCCACAATTCTGAGATTTTTCTTAGAATTTCATCACTAGGAGCTACTAAGCACTTAGCACTAAGAATATTTATGAATAGCTCCTAAAGCAGTATAGTCCATCCTGAGCATTTTTAGTTTATAGTGGAAGACAGTTGTCTTATATCATCCCGAAATTCTTGAAGGATATTTCAGGTTACATTAGAAACATGATATCTATAAAAACCTACTTTTTGAAGTTATTATTCATATGATTCTAGGAGTTAGAGAAATTCTTCAATGTTTTCGAACAATTCAAACTGACAAGTAATACAAATCCAGCACTTTGTTTACGTAAACTACAGATTGTGCAATTATTTATCTCAGTCACATTTTTGACAGTTGACCCCAGTAAGCTGGCTGACCTTAGACAGCCTGAGAGCAACTTCCATATTTTGCAGAACATCAGCGAGAAAACCGCAGAGCTTCAGCACATAGAGAGAAAGAGAGACAGAGAGAGAGATTGTTTACATCAATCTTCAAAATGGCGAAAATGTGATCTCAGTGATTTTGACTGTGGAATGACTGTTGCTGACAGATGGGCTGCTTTGAGCATGTCTGTATCTCCTGGGATTTTCACACACAATTTAATCAGAATAAAAGGAAAACACTGAGTGAACGGCAGCTTCGCAGATGAAAATCACTTGTTGATGGGAGAGGTTGATATAGAATGGCCAGACTGGTTCAAGCTGTCAGAAAGACTACTGTAACTCAGATAACAGTCTGTACAGTTGTGGTGAGCAGAACATGCACAATACATTGAATCTTGAGACGGATGGGCAACAGCATGGAGGTCCTACCCACCCTTAGTACGGCATTCTTCAGGTACTCCCCATTTTATGACGGTCCGCTTTACAATTTTCCAACTTTAAATAAAGGAACCATCTGTATTTATGATACTTTAATGCATACACTTTAAAACATTTAAAATACATGAAACATAAAATTTGGTATATATAAAAGCTTGGGCCACTTTCCAGATGATCAACAAGTGATGACTGTGATTTGGCAGAGGTACTGCACTATAGACCAGAATGTCCAGGGCTCAAATCCCACCTGTGCCAAGCTGCCACTGCTGAGTCCTTCAGAAAGGCCCTGAACCCACAATTGTTTGGATTGCAAGACTGTATCAATTGTAAGTCGCACTGGATAAGAGTCTGCTTAATGTAATTAGTGTTCAGCTAAGGTCTCAGAACATCATTTACTTGTTATTGGTTTGTTAAAATGTGATGCTGGAATGTCTCCCCTCTTTAGTTTAATGCTGGAATGTTCCTTTACTTTGGCGTTGTACTTAATGTTACTGAACTGATGACTCATAAGATGCTGTGTGCGCGGATGTATATACCTGCTGACGAAGGTCACTGTTGCTTCTCTGACTGTCATTCAGCTGCTGCTCGAGTTCTCTGAGGAGCCGCCTCTGGACCGCCAGCTGCTCCTGAAGAGAATGGTTATGGCCCTGAGCCTCTACTAGAGCTTGCTTATACTGAGAAGACTCCAACTCGACTGGCTTACTCACACACTGCTGACAGAGACAGTTACACATAAATGCTGTGTACAGTGTGAACACTGGGACTGTTGTACCACTGAGTGCGGTCCTCACCTTCCCCTGTGGAGGCGCTGCTGTGTGTCGCCTCAGCGTTTCCGAGGTCCGTCTGAGCTGATCCTGGGTCTCGGCTCTGCTCTTTAGTGCCTCCTCCAGTCGATCCTGCAGCTCCTCCGCAGCCTTAACTCTCTCCCTAAGCTGCTGCTCCAAATCAGTCACTCGTCGCTCACACACCCTGCTTCGCTCCTCACATAGAGAGAGCGTCCCCCGCAGGACAGACGGCTCCTAATAGACACAAAACATTTTGCAACTTGTGATTGTGAGTCAGTTGAAGGAATATTGAGGGTAGGGCTGCAACTAACGATTATTTTAATAATCGATTAATCGGTCGAATATTTTTTAATCGATGAATCGGGTTTAAAAAAAACAAAAACAAACAAAAAAAAACCTTTCCATGTCTTTATTCAGAAATATAACATTAAATAACAGAGCAAATAAGTGCTTACAAAAAATGAATAATAATAAATTAAATTTATTAATAAATTAAAATAACAAATTAAATAATAAAGAAAAATAAGTGCATCTCTGATTCAAACACTACATACAACTCATTCACGCTTTTTCTTTAGGAACTTGCATTGCAAGCCAAAAATGTTATCATGTCAACATGCTCCTGGATAAAGCTGGCTCTCTTTTTAGAGACTATATTACCTGCCGCAGAAAATAAACGCTCAGACAGTGTTGAAGTACCAGGAATGCATAAATAGGACTTGGCTAGCCTGGCCAATATAGGATATCTGTCTCTTAACTGCATAACTGTCATTATCCAGCTAAACAGCATCAACCGTGCTATTCCTGTTCGCATAGTATGAGTGCGCCGTTACGTTTCCTCACTTCAAAACGGAACAAACTCGGGATATTGTGGTGACTTGCACTGTTGCTGAGCTCCGATCAACCTCATCGGTGACTGCAACATGTTTTCTAGTGATGTGTCGATTGCGACCGATCCGGCTCTAAGAGCCGGCTCTTTGAAATGAACGATGGGAGCCGGTTCCTGATTGTGAGCCGGTTTATATATTTTTTAATTTATTGTACATTCCGACACATTACTGCTTATTGCACTTCTGGTTAGATGCTAAACTACATGTCGTTGCGTTGTACTTGTACACGTGTAATGACATAATGACATGTCATAACAGAAAGGAGGAGCAGGATCAACCTCTCAAAGATAAGATCCTTAGGTTTTTTTTATGCCAATCTTTATTAAAAACTGTAACCTTTTTTATTTAGATTTTGTTGAGTGATGTTTGGTTGATGATGTCTTGTTTCCCTGTATATAGTTGCAAATTTACAAATAATACACATAGTCAGAGTCAGAGACCTGAGACCAGATTGAACCTGTATTTCAGATGGGTCTTCGTTTTTGTATTTTATTTTACTGTGTTCCATTGTGAGTATATAAATAAAAACCATATTAATAATAACAAACATTGGATATTATGTGTTTTTACATTAGTAATTCATTTTACACATAATTTGGTAATAAATTAAGCTGCAAAAAATTGAAAGAGCCACTTGGAAGCCGAAAGAGCCGGCTCTTTTTAGTGAGCCGAGCCAAAAGAACCGGCTCTCTGAAAAGAGCCGAAATTCCCATCACTAATGTTTTCGTTTCGTTTCGAGGGCTGTATCAGCTCGTGTCAGATCACTTTTGCAAAGCTTGCATGTTACACATGTTCCTACACTTTTGATGACTTAAGCTGAACTTTCTTCTCTGCGTCGGTCATAATTTATTTAATTCTTAACGCTAACTTATTTTGAAGATTCCGCATCCCCGCCGGCTCCGCCTCGCTCCGTTCAATCACTCGTATTGTTTTTTCCAGCGTGAAGTGCCGCAAGTAACGTAAGCGGATATGATAAGTCGGGGGACACACAAATCATGTGACACAACGAATCGATAATGAAATTCGTTGTCGATGCTTTTAATAATCGATTCGTTGTTGCAGCCCTAATTGAGGGGAAGAGTTAGTTTTTTAATTATTAGTTGCACCACTTTAAATGTTCATATCTTATACTCGTTTCCTCTGTTGAATAAAGATAAACGCAGCCATGTGAGTGAGTGAGTGAGTGAGTGTGTGTGTGTGTGTGTGTGTGTGTGTGTGTGTGTGTGTACCTGGCTGTGAGGGCAGGCGGACGTAGGACAGGTGTGAGATGGAGGTTCATCTCTGTAGCTGGAGGCTTTCAGCTCCTGTTTTAGTCGCTGGTTCTCGCTCTCCAGGAGCTCCAGCTGCTTTTCCAGGTCTGTTGCCCCCTAAACAGAGACAACGAGAGAGAACAGAGTGTCAGAGAGAGACTTAAATTCCTACATTCCTCTGTAAGTAAACTAGGTCAGTCTCTGAATCTCTGTCCTCTGTTCAGACTAAATGAAAGAACAGATGCTTATGGGAAATGGATGAATTCCTGGTCCCCAGTGTGTGGATTCAGCACTTCAAAAAGTGCTACATCCTTCTGGCATCACAAATCAGAAATTGCATCTCTTGTTTGCTTTTGGAACCTTCTCATAAGCCAACCTGATTTAAAGCGTCTTTCTTAATCTTTATATAGAACACAGAGATTAAAACAGAAATCTCACTTATTACTTATAATAGAAATTATTTTTTATTTCCACAATCTACATATGGCCAATTCCTCTTGTTGACAATCCCAGCCGCAAACTGACCCCTCTAGCTAGGGAGATGGACCAAGACAAGCAAGTGCCCGAGTACAACTTTTGGCTTGCTGACTGCTTCTTTAATCGGCAGGCAGTGGACGTTTACAAGAGCAGGGAGACATGTTTGCACTGAGGAACATATCCATTCCCATCTTTTCTATTGACAGAGCTGATCATCAGGATGCCTACAAGATGCTTGTGGCTGGACATTTTTGGAAGGTGGACTATTTTCAGTACAGCAGTGACACTGTGATGTTTAAAACTCCAGCAGCACTGCTGTATCTGCTCCACAAAAAAATAATAATAATAATAAAAAAAAAAAAAAAAAAAAAAAAAAAAAAAAAAAGAAGAAACCTCAACACACTAACACCACTGCCACATCAGTGCCAACACCCATATACTACCCGATCTGTGCTGGTAGTGAAACAGAGACAAAAACACTGTGTGCTTGACAAGAGCTATGGCTCGGGATGCACCACACACAATTCTCCATTCTTTAATGGGTTAGATATTCAACACTCCAGCCTTTAATGGGTTACCATATGACAATATCTTTACTGTGAAACATCTTAACACAGAGCTGTATTACTGCCACATGCCACACTTATATACTAAGATCATGAATGGATCAACTCAAAGTAAAAATGAATACTTAATAAAATTAGACCAATAATCTGCATTAGCGCAGCTCACAAAAATCTAAATAAATCTGTTTTTGTAATAGCTGTAAAATTCTCACCAGTTCGGAGCGCAGTCTCTCCACCTCCTGTGTCCGGTTTACCAGTTTTTCCTCCAGCTCCTCAATCTGCAGAGAACATACAGATCAAACACGGCTGGGAAAGATGGTGATAAAAATAATAGGAGGAGTAATGAATAGTGACTTTTTAATTATAAATAAATTCTGCTTTATCCTCATGTTATAGTCTCATGTTATGTCTCGTGTTCAGTTTTATCTCTAGTCTCTAGACACATCAGTAAGTTTATACCCTACAAGTGATAATCTGATATCTGGTTCTAAAACATATTAATAAAAGTCATGTCAGAGTGCACTTCTCTCAGGCATGTTACAAAGTATTGAGTTGAACCAAATTTATTGACCAAATACTTATTTTCCACCATAACTTACAAGTAGATTCTTTAAAAATCCCACAATGTGATTTTCTGGATTTTTTTCTGATTTTGTCTCTCATAGTTATGATGAAAATTACAGACCTCTCTCATCTTTGTAAGTAGGAGAACTTGCACAATCAGTGGCTGACTAAATACTTTTTTGCCCCATTGTGTGTGTGTGTATATATATATATATATACACACACACACACACACACACACACACACACACACACACACAGTGGGGCAAAAAAGTATAAACACACACACACACACACACACATATATATATATATATATAAGATATATATATGATAAGATATATATATATTATATATATTTATTATATATATAGATATATATTATATATATATAGTATATATATAACACACACACACACCACACACCACACACATGTATGTATGTGTGGGATATAGGAAAAAATAGATATAGAAACAAAAACAAAAACAAACACACACACACAAAAAAACAAACAAAAACACACAAAAATATATGTATAGAAAAATTCTTGTACACACACACACACACATATATATACATACAACAAACACACAACACATATATATACACACACACACACACACACACACACCAAAAAAAAAAACAAAAATACATATATATAACACCACACACAGTGGTATATAATTTTTTTTTAATATATACAGATATTGTGTGTTGTGTGTGTACGCATGTATGTATGGATCTACTACACACAACACACACACACACACACACACACCCAACACACACCACACACACACACACACACACACACACAACACCACCAACACATACTGGTCTTCTCAAAAATTAGCATATTGGGATAAAGTTATTCTTTTGCGAATGTAATGATAAAAATTAAACTTTCATATATTTTAGACTCATTGCACGCCAACTGAAATATTTCAAGTCTTTTATTGTTTTAATACTGATGATTTTGGCATACAGCTCATGAAAACCCAAAATCTCACAAAATTAGCATATCATGAAAAGGTTCTCTAAACGAGCTATTAACATAATCATCTGAATCAACGAATTAACTCTAAACACCTGCAAAAGATTCCTGAGGCTTTTGAAAACTCCCAGCCTGGTTCATTATTCAAAACCGCAATCATGGGTAAGACTGCCGACCTGACTGCTGTCCAGAAGGATATCATTGACAACCTCAAGCAAGAGGGTAAGACACAGAAAGAAATTTCTGAACAAATAGGCTGTTCCCAGAGTGCTGTATCAAGGCACCTCAGTGGGAAGTCTGTGGGAAGGAAAAAGTGTGGCAGAAAACACTGCACAACGAGAAGATGTGACCGGACCCTGAGGAGGATTGTGGAGAAGTGCCGATTCCAGACCTTGGGGGACCTGCGGAAGCAGTGGACTGAGTCTGGAGTAGAAACATCCAGTGCCACCATGCACAGGCGTGTGCAGGAAATGGGCTACAGGTGCTGCATTCCCCAGGTCAAGCCACTTTTGAACCAGAAACAGTGGCAGAAGCGCCTGACCTGGGCTACAGAGAAGCAGCACTGGACTGTTGCTCAGTGGTCCAAAGTACTTTTTTCGGATGAAAGCAAATTTTGCATGTCATTCGAAAATCAAGGTGCCAGAGTCTGGAGGAAGACTGGGGAGAAGGAAATGCCAAAATGTCTGAAGTCCAGTGTCAAGTACCCACAGTCAGTGATGTTCTGGGGTGCCATGTCAGCTGCTGTGTTGGTCCACTATGTTTTATCAAAGGCAGGGTCAATGCATCTAGCTATCAGGAGATTTTGGAGCACTTCTGCTGAAGAGCTTTATGGAGATGAAGAGTTCATTTTTCAGCACGACCTGGCACCTGCTCACAGTTCCAAAACCACTGGTAAATGGTTTACTGACCATGGTATTACTGTGCTCAATTGGCCTGCCAACTCTCCTGACCTGAACCCGATAGAGAATCTGTGGGATATTGTGAAGAGAAAGTTGAGACGCGCAAGACCCAACACTCTGGATGAGCTTAAGGCCGCTATCAAAGCATCCTGGTCCTCCATAACACCTCAGCAGTGCCACAGGCTGATTGCCTCCATGCCACGCCGCATTGAAGCAGTCATTTCTGCAAAAGGATTCCTGACCAAGTATTGAGTGCATAATGACATAATAAATCTGAAGGTGACTTTTTTTTGTATTAAAAACCCACTTTTCTTTATTGGGTCGGATGAAATATGCTAAATTTTGTGAGATGGTGAGGGTTTCATGAGATCTATACCAAAAATCATCAGTTGTTAAAACAATAGACTTGAAATATTTTCAGTGGTGTTGCAATGAATTAGATAATGAAAGATTTAATTTATTTCATTTCATACGAAAAAGAATTAACTTTCTCAAATATGACTAATGTTTTGAGAAGGACCAGGTATATATATTATCTATCTATGTGCATAACATATAATGTATGTGTGTGTGTTGTGTATATATAAAATATATATATAATATATTATATATATATATATATATATATATATATATATATATATATATATATATATAAATAAAAAACACTTTCGTACTTTTGCCAAACACCTTCAAATCACTCCAGTTGTCACTGGAAAACGGGAGATACAGTGGGGCTAAATAGTATTTAGTCAGCCACTGATTGTGCAAGTTCTCCTACTTAGAAAGATGAGAGAGGTCTGTAATTTTCATCATAGGCACACTTCAACTATGAGAGACAAACTCAGAAAAAAAAATCCAGAAAATCACATTGTGGGATTTTTTAAGAATTTAACTGCAAATTATGGTGGAAAAGTAAGTATTTGGTCAATAACAAAAGTTCAACTCAATACTTTGTAACATAACCTTTGTTGGCAATGACAGATGTCAAACGTTTCCTGTAAGTCTTCACCAGGTTTGCACACACAGTAGCTGGTATTTTGGCCCATTCCTCCATGCAGATCTCCTCTAGAGCAGTGATGTTTTGGGGCTGTCGCTGGGCAACACAAACTTTCAACTCCCTCCACAGATTTTCTATGGGGTTGAGGGCTGGAGACTGGCTAGGCCACTCTAGGACCTTGAAATGCTTTTTACAAAGCCACTCCTTCATTGCCCGAGCAGTGTGTTTGAAGATGGAATGTGACTGGGTCTTCCAGCATGACAATGATCTCAATCCTCTCACTGATGGAAGAAGGTTTTGGCTTAAAATCTCACGATACATGACCTTTGTTCATTCTTCCCTTAACACGGATCAGTCGTCCTTTCCACTTTGCGGAAAAACAGCCCCAAAGCATGATGTTTCCACCCCCATGCTTCACAGTAGGCATGGTGCTCTTGGGATGCAACTCAGCATTCTTCTTCCTACAAACACAACGAGTTGAATTTTTACCAAAACGTTCTGATATTATACCACATGATATTTTCCCAATCCTCTTCTGGATCATCCATTTGCTCTCTGGCAAATTTCAAACAGGCCAGGACATGTACTGGCTTAAGCAGGGGGACACGCCTGGCACTGCAGAATGAGTCCCTCTCGGCGTAGTGTGTTAATGATGGTAGCCTTTGTTACTTTGGTCCCAGCTCTCTGCAGGTCATTACTCAGGTCCCTCCATGTAGTTCTGGGATTTTTGCTCACCGTTCTCATGGTCATTTTGACCCCACGGGATGAGATCTTGCATGGAGCCCCAGATCCAGGGAGATTAACAATGGTCTTGTATGTCTTCCATTTTCTTACAATTGCTCCCACAGTTCATTTATTCACACCAACCTGCTGGTCTATTGTAGATTCACTCTTCCCAGCCTGCTGCAGGTCTACAATTTTCTTCCTGGTGTCCTTCGACAGCTCTTTGGTCTTGGCCATGGTTGAGTTTGGAGTCTGACTGTTTGAGGCTGTGGACAGGTGTCTTTTACACAAATAACGAGGTCCAACAGGTGCCATTAATACAGGTAACAAGTGGAGGACAGAAGAGCTTCTTAAAGAAGAGGTTACAGGTCTGTGAGAGCCAGAAATCTTGCTTGTTTGTGGGTGACAAAATACTTATTTTCCACCATGATTTACAATTAAATTCTTTAAAAATCCTACAATGTGATTTCATGGATTTTTTTCTCTCATTTTGTCTCTCATAGTTGAAGTGTACCCATGATGAAAATTACAGACCTCTCTCATCTTTCTAAGTAGGAGAACTTGCATAATCACTGGCTGACAATACTTTTTTTGCCCCAATGTATGCCATACATGGCGTATGATTGCACCCTCTGGTGTTCAAAAAATGTAACTGCACAGAAGTCCATATAAAAAATGGTTGATAATGAAATCGGCACATTTCTATAAAGCACTTTGTCAGATTTTTGCATCACAACACAATGTGTCATGATGTATCAACACCAGAATCAGTATAATAAATAAATAAATAAAGAGCAAGTGTAGTAATGATTTACAAATAAAAACAACTATAAACCAGAATGGTGGGGGTTCAAATCCTAGTACTGTCAAACTGTCACTGACGGGCCCTTAACCAGTGCCCCCAGGCCTTCATGTAAGCTTCTAACATTTCATCTGGTTTAGGTGTCAGGTACTCTATAGTGTCCTGCATGAATTCAGTCATTTCAGTTCATTCTTTGTTTCCTGTGTCAGATTGAATTTGGAGCAAGCCGATAACCTCAAATCCATCAGATATGTGAACGCAGCATACTGGCCTTATTAACAACAATGGCTTGATGACAGGTGTACTACATTCACAAGTCAGTAAATGCAGAAGATCAGCGTCAGGTTGACGTAATTATAACTACACAAAGCTTCCTCTAAGCTCACTAGTCAACTAGCTGCATAAAACACCCTCAAACTAGCCTATTTTTAGAATATTTGCTTATTTTGGACATATTCTCTGAACAAATCAACATAAACTAATAAACGTTACAGGTACTGCTACATTGAAAAGTCAGAGAAGCTACACCTATACAGTACATTCAAAGCAGACAATAAGAACTATGTACCATCCCAATCTCTCACAGAGGGCACATTATCAAGAACAGAGAATGTTCTATGTGGAGAAGAGTACACTAGGACAATGTTTACTGTAAAGGAACATGCAGAGAACAAAAACTCACAGCCAAGCAGAAAGACTGATCAGTAAGACGACCGTGTGACCTTCTGTACATGTAAGATAGTATAGATATTTCCAATTTTAAATATGTACCAAGATTTTTAAACAGATGCTAAAACGTTAGATTTGTTTATTCCCAGTTATGTTATGACAAGATGTAAATTTCACGAAAATGTTTGCAAAAGACTGTACATACTTACAAACAGGGAGACGGAATTTGGAGTGATGAGATGAATTGTATGGAAATTCATAGGAATGTAAAAAGAACAAACATTGAAAGTACATGAACAATAAAATAGTAATAGCAATACTGTGATAAATGAATATACAGTGGGGCAAAAAACTATTTAGTCAGCCACTGATTGTGCAAGATCTCCTACTTAGAAAGATGAGAGAGGTCTGTAATTTTCATCATAAGTACACTTCAACTATGAGAGACAAAATGAAAAAAGAAAAAAAAAACATCCAGGAAATCACATTGTAGGATTTTTAAAGAACTTGACTGCAAATTATGGTTGGAAAATAAGTATTCGGTCACCCACAAACAAGCAAGATTTCTGGCTCTCACAGACCTGTTACTACTTCTTTAAGAAGCTCTTCTGTCCTCCACTCGTTACATGTATTAATGGCACCTGTTTGACCTCATTATCTGTATAAAAGACACCAAAGACTCCAAACTCAACCATGGCCAAGACCAAAGAGCTGTCGAAGGACACCTGGAAGACTCAACTCGTCGTGTCTGAAGAAGTAGAAGAAGAATGCTGAGTTGCATCCCAAGAACGCCATACCTACTGTCAACAGCACTGTCATTGCCAACAAATGTTATGTTACGAAGTATTGAGAACTTTTGTTATTGACCAAATACTTATTTTCCACCATAATTTACAATTAAATTATTTAAAAATCCTACAGTGTGATTTCCTGGATTTTTTTTCTCATTTTGTCTCTCATAGCTGAAGTGTACCCATGATGAAAATTACAGACCTCTCTCATTTTTCTAAGTAGGAGAACTTGCACAATTAGTGACTGACTAAATAGTTTTTTTAGTCACTCTATATATTATATTAAACAAAAACTCAAAAGTATAAAAAAGATAAAGAAATAAAATCAAAAACAAAAAATACAACTAAAATTTAGAAATGAATAAAATGTGTAATTCACAAAATCCCAATACAGGATAAGGACATGAAGACATGAAATCATTAAGCAAAAATATTAGAAAGTATACAGTAATTGTTGACTTTTAGCAAACAAATGAGTCCTAGCTCTGGGAACAACTTGGTGTGGATGGATACAATCTAAATAGTACAAAGCATAATTTATGATTCTGCTAATGCATTTTGAGAGAAAAAAAAACAAAAACACAACAACATCAACAACAACAATAACTAATAACAGACCTACAGTTAAAGTACTTTACACTTGATCAACTTTCCGAACAACACAACTCTAATATACAAAAACATACTGCACATCAACCAGAACTTAACAGAATAATAAGATGACAAAACTTACACAGCACAGCCAACCAATCTGAAGCATTCTACTGTGATCTTGAGTTAATCCAGAGAGTTCAGGGTTCGAGTGCGGATTAAACTGCTGATCAGCACTAACACTACACTGTGCTGGATCATTCAGCATGTAAACACACACAAGCACACATGCACACACGCACGTACCAGCATCAGACGTCAAAGCCATTGTCTCAGCTCACAAAGTCACTGCACGGTCAAAAGAAACACGCCGAGAAATGACCACAGAAGTAAGACCATGTGACCCATGACCAATCAGAGTCGAGCACAAAGAGAAGAGGTTAACCTGAGGTCTGAAAAGCTCAGCTCATTTTTGTTCAAAATGTTAATTATCAGTTGTTTTAAAAGGGGACACATTATGTAAAACACACTTTTCCGTGCTTGTGCACATACATTCGTTTATCTGGAATACCAACTCTCAAACTGTTATGTCTGACAGCCCAGTCATTCTTGTTGACTGTCTAGTTCTGAAAATATGGTATTCAACAAGCTGTTCAGATTTGGCTCAGTCACACTTCTAGTGATTACAATGATCCTGCTCTCAATCTGAATAACCCCACAGCTTGAGAGTTTGGATTCATTAGCGATGTGCTGGAGCTAAGCAGTAAACACAGGAAATACTCTGTTGTTGGCTGCACAAATCAATACATCGACCTCCACCTTCAGATGACAGGAGTGCTTATTTATTATTACAACGTCCCAGCTACAGTCAGCAAAAACCTGTAGATGTGTGCTAAACCAATCTGAACTATGACTTTAAGTCAAATAGCTTATAAGAAGTTGCACTATTTTATGAACATAGTTACCTAGCATTGTAAACATGACATTAATTTATGAAGTTTACAATTTGTATATTTTTCATTTATCTATATACTCTCTATATAAGTCATCATGCAGTTTTTGATTGACATGTGCATAGAACTGAATGCGTATGAGTCAAGATTCTGTTTCAAGGTCCTATGAACTAGCCTTGCCACTGTCGCCCTAGGCTTGCTCAATTTGGGACTGGACGTAGTTATTAGGAGATAATCTAAACTTGTCAAGTTGCTTTGAGACGATGCTCCATTGTAAAAAGCGCTATATAAATAAATCTGACTTGACTTGAACTAGGAGTCAACAATAAAATAGGTGGAGTCGATTCCTTGCACAGAAACTGAATTGTCTCATATACAACAACAGTGTTAGCAACAGAAACTGCCATTTATTTTACATGAATATTTACATTACCTTAATAATTATGTTTATTTGGTTTATTTAATGTCACTATTAGCATCAGTAGCAATTCCAGCAACATGCACAAAGTTGCATCAATAGACAAGGTTACCTCAAAACTAGTCATTCATATATATATTATATACACACACACACAGTATATATATATATATATATATATATATATATATATATATATATCTTAGATATATATACACACCAGATATCATATATATATATAGATATATAGATCTATCTATATATATATATATATATATATTATATATATATATTATATATATATACACACACACTGATTGTGCAAGTTATCTTACTTAGAAAGATGAGAGGGGTCTGTAATTTTCATCATAGGTACACTTCAACTATGAGAGACAAAATGAAAAAAGAAAAAAAACATCCAGGAAATCACATTGTAGGATTTTTAAAGAACTTAACTGCAAATTATGGTGGAAAATAAGTATTCGGTCACCCACAAACAAGCAAGATTTCTGGCTCTCACAGACCTGTTACTACTTCTTTACGAAGCTCTGCTGTCCTCCACTCGTTACATGTATTAATGGCACCTGTTTGACCTCATCATCTGTATAAAAGACACCAAAGACTCCAAACTCAACCATGGCCAAGACTAAAGAGCTGTCACTAACTATGAGACACAAAATGAGGAAAAAAAAAATCATGAAATCCCATTGTAGGATTTTTTAAGTATTTAATTGGAAATGATGGTGGGAAACAAGTATATGGTCACCCACAAACAAGCAAGATTGGGGGCCCCACGGAAGATCTCATCCCATGGGGGTGGAAACATCATGCTTTGGGCCTGTTTTTCTGCAAAGGGGACAGGATGACTGATCCGTATCAAGGGAAGAATGTACCCATGATGAAAATTACAGACCTCTCTCATCTTTCTAAGTAGGAGAACTTGCACAATCAGTGGTTGACTAAATACTTTTTTGCCCCACTGTACACACACACACACACACACACACACACACACACACACACACACACACTATACACTCTCTGAAGTCAATGACAAATTAGAGTAATCAATTAACCTAAGACTTGTCTTTGGACTGTGTGAGGTAACAGGAGTACCTGGAGTAAAGCCAGGCAGACTCCACCCTAGGATTAAACCCAGGACCTTCAAGCTGTGAGGCAGCGGTACTATCCAAAGAGCCACCACGTTGCTCACCTTAATAGTGTAACTCAAGTGTATGACAGTATTTTACAATTATGGCTAGGTACATGAAGGAGGCATGTTTGAGCACTGCTTTTAATTAGGATTAAAAGTGTAATTTTTGCAGAGCAAATGATCAGGTTTTTCTTTTTATTTTCTTGCTCAGGTTAAGTTTTAATGCCATTTTTGTGTATAGAGGCAATAAAAAACATGTTAAAAGCAATGAATGCTGTTATATGGTAAACATTTAAGATACATAATGCATGTCACTTGTAATAATTCCACTGTTAAAAAAAGGCAAAAAAAAACTGCTGCTCTACTGGGATTTTCATATACAGTCATCTCTATGGTCTATATAATGGTGTAAAAAATGAGAAAACATTCAGTGAGTGGCAGTTCTCTGGGTAAAAATGCCATTAGATGTCAGAGGAGTACCGCCAGACGGTTTAAGCTGATACAGGAGAAAGGAAACAGTAACTTAAATAACCACTTGTTACAACTGTGGTACGCAGAAGAACAGGCAACTTTGGAAAAACGTTGCCAGGTCTGACGAATTTCGATTTCTGTTGCAATACTCGGATGGTAGGGTCAAAATGTAGACTAAACAACATGAAAGCATGGATCCATCCTGCCTTGTATCAACCATTTAGGCTGTTGCTGCTGGTGGTGATGAAATGGAGTAAGGGATATTTTCTTGGCACACTTGACCCCTTAATACCAATTGTTTAAACACCACAGCCTACCAGAGTATTTTTGCCTCATCATGTCCATTCCTTTACAACCACAGTGTACCATCTTCAGATGGCTAATCCAGCAGAATAACAAGCCATGTTACAAAACTCAAATCATCTCAAACTGATTTCTTGAACATGACAGTGAGTTCACTGTACTCAAATGGACACCACAGTCATCAGATCTCAATCCAACAGAGCAGCTTTGGGATGTGGTGGAACAAGAGATTCGCATCATGGGCGGGCAGCCAACAAATCTGCAGCAACTGTGTCAAGCTATCAGGTCAACATGAAACAAAAATCACTGAGACACGATTCCAGAACCTTGTTGAATCTATGCCAGGAAGAATTCTGAAGGCAAACAGGGATCCAACTCTATTAGGTGATTGTGTTTATGTATGTGTACAATAATTTCGATTGTATACATAACTTTAACAAATGTTTCTTTAATAGCTTCAAAAAGCTTTATGTCATGTCTGTGCAAAAAATTGGCTGTGCTGAAGAACGATACCTGATACATGAATGGTACACACTTTAAAGGTTTAGCATAAAGGCTAAATTAAAAAGTGCACAAAAATGACTATAAATAGCTCCAGCGGTTACCTGTAGGGGTTAAATGAACTGCACTTGCAAAATAAAGAGCTGTTTATTACACATTTTTATGTGTAGATTCTTTTCATTGTTGCACCATATGCATTTCTTTCACTCTAATGTGTCCGAAATGTGCCGAATAATTAAACTTTGTCTTGCCCATTTTTCTTTTCACTGGAGTTTTGTCAAGTCATTTGGTTCTCCTTTCCTTGTCACACCCTTTCTGATGTTGTTTCACTGAACGCTGCATGTCCCACGGAGTTTAGGATGAACATTTTTATGAATGAGCAGTCTGACTCTGGGATGCCTCGCCTTCAGTGAGTCACTCTGAGAAAGCATCGTCTTCACACGTCAGAAATAACTGCTTAATAACATGCTTTACTGTTTCTACACACTGACAAAGACATTTCAGCTCCTGGGAACAAGTTTTAAAATCTCAGTGTGTTTTTTTTTTCAGATCGATAGAAAAGCCAAAACAAACAAATAAACAACAACAACAACAAAAATAACAACTACAACAAAACAAACATAGCAGAGACATAACGTTCTGACAGACAGTTACACACAAAGCCAGCAGGACCAGCCAGAGGAAGCTACGGCTTTAAAAGAGATTTATAGGATTAGTGTGTCTGTCTTCAGGTTATACCTGTATAAGCAGTTGTGAGTCAGAAATTGCAGGTTCGGTGAGGTCAGAGGTCAAGCGGCGGCGCTGGTGGACGGAGTTAGGAAGTGTCAGGAAGGAATTTTCCTCTTCACCATCACTGATCAGGAAATCCACTGAGCTGGCTACACACACGCACAAACAGAAAGTATAAAAATCAATCAAAATGCTAGAGTTTGGGCTTCATCAGTACATCAGTACATTGTCTATAAACATTACACACACACACATTTGTTTTATTGCTTTATTTTCAAGTACTTGTATACTTTCTAATGATTTACTTGTTTATTTGTATTATTTATGTATTTTATATCTGCATTATGCCTGTTTTACTTTAATTGTACTTATTTCTCACGTCTTTAAAATACTTGTATTCACATTTATACTGTACACAAACAAATTCTTATATTTACTTTTGAGTTTTACTAGATTTTATTTAATATTTTTAGAATATTAAAAGTAAAGAAATAGTGTTTGTCATTCATTGCATTGATTATTTTATGTAAAATCCTCAATGTTCTAAAAATGGTATGAATGATTGCTTAAAAAAAATAAAATAAAATAAAATAAAAAATAAAAAATAAAAAATCAACAACTTTACAATTACTGTATCTCTGTTTCTACATACTCGATCAACCCTAAACAAACTCTGACTCAATTCTGAAACAGCATGTTCAATGGAAATTAGAACAACATTTTAGTGTGGCACTGTGGTGATATGTGACTTGTTGAGATTCACTGTTACAATCTGACACTTGTGATATGAAAGTCACTCATTTAAAAGGTCATTACAGAGGAATAATTCCTAAGGAGGACTGTGTTATGAAAAGAACTGATCACCACCTTAAATAAAAGACATAAAATACTTCATTCAGCTGAAACCTTAAATATACAACGCTGTAGAAGAGGCTCCATACATTCAAAGTTCCTTGGAATTATCATAGACCAAAAGATTTAATCCATTTTCTCCATATTTATGACTTACTGTACAATTTCTAAGTTCTCCCCCAACAGAGAAATCCTCTCTTGTTGCTATATGCACTGATGAGCACTATAACCGAGCCTGTAACAGCGTTTAGACGGTTATGCAGGTTATACATTACCCAGAGCACCACTCTCTTTGACTTCTGAAGCCATCACAGGCACCTCAATGTTCATGTGATATGAAAGCAAATGAGCCTCATTAGGCCAGATGACTTTCTTCAATGGCTCCAAGCACTTCAGTTCAGAACAGACAGGATAGGATTCATTGCTCTTGTGTATTGAGGAGCTCCGGTTGGTGGTTTGTCTCTCCTCTGACCAATTCACCAGTAGGTACTCAACACTGCTGACCAACAGCACCCCATAAGCCTTGTTGTTTATGAGATGCTCCAACCCAATGGCCTTCTTAAAATGGCACGTCTTTACTATTGAAAATTTCTGCCACATCCAAAACATTGACTACGAGAACCGACTGTTCACCTGCTGCTTAATGCCAGAGCTTAGCGCGCGGTAGCAACGAGATAATCAGTATTATTTCCTATTCAATCTGTGAGTGGTCGTCCTGTTTGAATTGTTGTTAAAACAAAAATCCAGAAAACCATAAACAATCATCACACAGGATTTTGAACCTCACAATCATCTGTTTTTGTCTGGATTCTTGCTCTTTTCCCTACAAAGACAAACTCAAGGTCCTGCAGGCGCCATGGAAACGAGCAATGGTCTGATAAGTCTGAGTACAGATAAAAGCCTTGTTCAGGTAACACATTAACCTAACGTGTGTATCACCAGGTTTGATATTATAAGAGGAACCAAATGTCCCCATGATAATGTGTGCATAAAATCTCATGCGCAGACAAAATACACCATAAAGACAGTAATACTTACACACTGTGCTGTCTGTGCATGTCTACGATGATAACGTGTCCAAAACCTGTCTGCCAGACTCACTCTAACCGTCAGTAATACAGAGACTGTGTGTCTGTGACTCGTTGCACTGTGCAGGGCCCCTGAGCCTTATCATGGGAAAACAATCATGACTCTGTTCTTATGGTCTTACAAGCTCTAACACACACACACACACACACACACACACACACACGGATGCAAGTTTTATGCATTCCATTAACACAGCATCACGTTTTGTTATTCCTTGTCAAATTACACGCTTCATAAATTAAATGGCAACACAAAGTCCACAGGAAATGAACTGAACTTTCACACATTTTTGCTCATTTCAACAAACAATTAACAAGTTCCTAGATCTGTTAAGCTGTTACCAGTTTTAATTGGGATTATAGTTTACTTTGGGTTGCTTTCAAGACTTATAGTCTTATGTTCAATGTTACATTCTGAGGAACAGGAACCATTTTGACCAAAATGGACATTGAAATTGCGTTCATTGCGTCCGAAGCCAAACTGTTATACACGCGCTAAACCTTTTTAAATTTATGGAAATTCACAATAATTACAGAAGATAATGTAATGTACTGTTATGACCCTGTCTAGGGGAAAGCTGTAACAATTAAGAGGATGGTATGATGGACCTGATACCTTTGTTTGCCAAAAATGCATTAGTTTGGATATAGATATTGTATATGAACAACATGGAAAATTTATTTAAAAAGTTATAGTTTAGAGAGAATATACAGATAGTGGGGGGATAAACAAAGGAGTAGTATTTACAATAGGACAGGCACATACAGCCATGAACACCAATTACAGCTGGTTACAAATAAGGAGTATAAAGTCATCCACACAAACATAGAAAAGTCTCTAGTCCAAATGTGAGCTAATGCACAAGTGAACACACAAGCATCAAGTGAATGGTGGATTTCTGCTCTTAAACTCCAACTCCTGTCTCTGCTCGTAGATCTGCAGCATTGATTGGCTGTTGAAGTCATCAGCTATTCACAGCTGCAATGTTAAGAACTAAGACATTTTTATTTCCTATTAAAAATTATAATAATTTAAGATTAAATCAGTCGTTAAAATTAATGGAGGTTGATCGGATGGGTGTAAAAATGGCACATACATGTATTTTGTTTAAAAATCTAAAATAACTACTGCAATTACTCTACAGCTATCCTTCATCATATTGCACATATGATCATTTGTTAAGTACACCTTACAACTTTGGATGAATTATTTATTATAGTTTGGGGCAGAAGGAACTGGCAGAAGACACCAGGAGGTAATAGGGAGAGACCTGAAAGGGGACATATTTAGAAGAAATTCACAAACTTTTCAAGCAAAAACAGGAAAAATAAGAGCCAGAGTGTGGAAATGAATGCAGACAGCAAACAAACGGACTAATGCAGAAACAAAAGCTTGAACTTGTCTCATTCTGAAAGCGTGTGTGTGGAGTTTAAATAGTAGCTTCATCCTGACTGCTTCAAACAAGGCCATAAAATACGCAAGTAAGAAAATGTGGGACGCGTAAGAGAAATCAATATGCGGGAAAATGGGATAACAATTGCGAAATCTTAAATATAAAGTCTGAAGAACAATTTAACAATTTTAATGGTAATAAAAATGCAAACATAACTAAAACACTGCTTGATTCCATCGCTGTCCTGCACTGGTCAGTGCAGTCACTTCAGATCTCCAGAGACACTAGACAAGAGACCTTTAATCAGTTCTGTGAACTATAGCATAATATCATATTGTCATAATAAGAAACCGCTATTCAAATACCACAAACAGAAAAAACCCTTTTGGTTGGTTGGATTTTCAGCTCGGTGCGATTAAAACAGGGTTTCTGAATCCTGGTCCTGGTGCCCCACTGCTCTGCACAATTTAGCACTTCTCCTGTTTAAACACACACACTTTAACTCAATAATGGACTTGTTAATGAGCTGAGTATTTGGGTCAGGTGTCTTGGGGGCAGGAAAACACTAAAACAGGCAGAGTGGTGGGGTGCCAGGACCAGCATTGTGAAACACAAGATTAAAATGTTGGTACTGGTTTCGGCACTTAACTAGTCTTATCAATCAATTTTAGCCATTCTTCTGGGTGCAGCTGAGCTACATTAAAACAAGAAGAAACAAGAAGCAGTCCATTACAGACATTTATTGTCCTATTATCTCTATTTTACTAAACTCTACATAAAATTGTATTCTCTTTAATGTATTATAGTGTATAAATTAAATTTTTTGTTCATTATAGTTGCCTTCCTTTTAATTCTTATATTTAGTTTCTGTGTATTTACATAACTATTAACTTATTAGGTAGGTACGTTTAAGTCTTAAAAATAAAATCCAGGCTGCCCAGGGAGGTTGGGTTAAATTTTGTGTCTTGGTCCTCCCAAGGTTTCTTCCATATAACATTTGGGGAGTTTTTCCTTGCCACTGTTGCCCTAGGTTTGCTCAGTTAGAGCTGCAGGCCTAGGTAATTGTAATAATGCTCTGTTGTAAAAAGCACCATGTAAATAAATTTGTCTTGACCTGATTTTATCATGGTTAAGGGTGTGAGATGATGAGGCCTGAGATGGAGCAGAGTGATAAAATCACTGTAACATACAGTATTTAGTCAGCCACTGAATGTGCAAGTTCTCCTACTTAGAAAGACATTTTCATCATAGGTACATTTCAACTATGAGAGACAAAATGAGAAAAAAAAAACATCCAGGAAATCACATTGTAGGATTTGTAAAGAACTTAATTTTAAGTCATGGTGGAAAATAAGTATTTGGTCACCCACAAACAAGCAAGATTTCTGGCTCTCACAAACCTGTAACTTTCTTTAAGAAGCTCTTCTGTCCTCCACTCGTTACCTGTATTAATGGCACCTGTTTGACCTCGTTATCTGCACCAGGCTGGGAAGATTGAATCTACAATAGGCAAACAGGTTGGTGTGAATAAATCAACTGTGGGAGCAACTGTAAGAAAATGGAAGCCATACAAGACCATTGATAATCTGCCTTGATCTGGGGCCCCACGCAAGATCTCATCCCGTGGGGTCAAAATGATCATGAGAACAGTGAGCAAAAATCCCAGAACTACACAGAGGGACCTGATAAATGACCTGCAGAGAGCTGGGTCCAAAGTAACAAAGGCTACCATCAGTAACACACTATGCCGAGATTGACTCAGATCCTGCAGTGCCAGGCGTGCCTCCCTGCTTAAGCCAGTACATGTCCAGGCCCGTCTGAAGTTTGCCAGAGAGCATATGGATGAAGAGGATTGGGAGAATATCATGTGGTCAGATGAACCAAAATAGAATTTTTTGGTAAAAACTTAACTCGTCCTGTTTGGAGAAAGAAGAATGCTGAGTTGCATCCCAAGAACACCATACCTACTGTGAAGCATGGGGGTGGAAACATCATGCTTCGGGGGTGTTTTTCTGCAGAGGGGACAGGACGATTGATCCGTGTTAAGGGAAGAATGAATGGGGCCATGTATCATGAGATTTTAAGCTAAAACCTCCTTCCATCAGTGACAGCATTGAAGATGGAACATGGCTGGGTCTTCCAGCATGACAATGACCCCACACACCGCTTGAGCCACGAAGAAGTGGCTCTGTAAAAAGCATTCCAAGGTCCTGGAGTGGCCTAGCCAGTCTCCAGACCTCAACCCCATAGAAAATTTGTAGAGGGAGTTGAAAGTCCGTGTTGCCCCAAAACATCACTGCTCTAGAGAAGATCTGCATGGAGAAATGGGCCAAAATACCAGCTACAGTGTGTGTAAAAATGGTGAAGACTTACAGGAAACGATTGACCACTGTCATTTCCAACAAAGGTTATGTTACAAAGTATTGAGTTGAACTTTTGTTATTGACCAAATACTTATTTTCCACCATAATTTGCAATTAAATTCTTTAAAAATCCTACAATGTGATTTCCTGGATTTTTGCTCATTTTCTCTCTTAGCTGAAGTGTACCTATGATGGAAATTACAGACCTCTCTCATCTTTAAGTAGGAGAACTTGCACAATCATTGGCTGACTAAATACTTTTTTTGCCCCACTGTACACCCTAAAGCAGCTTATTACTCTTACAATACTATAACAAAAAATATTTTAACAGATCAGTCTTTACCAAATAAATGTATTACTAAGAACACTAATAATTAATCATTCTTCTGCAACATAGTCATTACTACCTTTTCTCTCCTGCACAAAATTCAAGCTACTGAAATCAGAATGCTCTTTTTCCATCATCTGTGTATCATAC
>JAJAGP010000283.1:168760-208760 GCA_025084515.1 Ancistrus triradiatus | reverse complement strand
TGCAATTGTAAATATACTCAATTACAATGATCTAACTTATTGTAATTATCAGAGACCAGTATATCATTTAAAGCTTTATCAGCAGATGATTGCATGTCAAATGTCATTAAAACAGTCCTGCTATCACCTTCAGCAGCCCCCTGAGACACACACACACACACACACACACACACACACACACAGTTTGTTTAATCTCTAAACAGCGACAGCTTTACCTCTCAGTACCTGTCAGTGTCCACGTTTCCAACCTTGGCACCTGGTCCTCCTACCGTCGCATTCTCCGGCTCCACTACATTCACCTTCACTTTGTGTGTGTGTGTGTGTGTGTGTGTGTGTGTGTGTGTGTGTGTGTGTGTGTGTGCCTGTATGACTGGCTCTCTCTCTCTCTCTCTCTCACACACACACACACACACACACACACACACACACACGCACCTAGCCCCTTTCACATTAATTCACACACACACACAGCTATTTGAAAAATGTCGTTACACAAGTTTGCCTGAAACCATGTGACTGTGCTCACCGTCCAATGACAGGTCTTTGTTCCAGAGCTCCTGCAGGCAGGGGGTGTGGCCGAGGTCCCAAGTTTTCCTCGTACCAAACATGACCGCAGGGCTGACCAGAGTGTACCGCTAAATGAGAGAGCGAGTGAGAGAGAGATCAGTCTGATACAATATTAGTACACAATACACAATATTAGTATATTACTATTAATATATAGACACTGACATGCAATGACTACATTTCCCATGATTCCATGCAACCAGCGTGACGTGTCAGAGTATACAGATTCCAGGGCAACAAACATACACAGCTCAGACTAATCGGATTACTGATTATAGCCTTGTCTTCATTTCTTTCTATTTCTTTCTATTTCTCTCTCTTTCTCCCTCTCACACACACACACTCACACAAAATGTTTACGGTTTCCTAATTTATATGCAACATGTTCCACATTGCAGAAATTACAGAGCCTTAAACATCCATGAGACCCCAGATGGAGGTTAATCAAGGGTGTAGTGGTGCCTTCCACACTTGGCTAGAGGACAGGGGACACCACCTGTCCACACAGTAACACACAGTCATTGTAGGTAACCAAATAAAGCACACTCCACACCAATGCCAACTCTGTTCTCGTACTCAACGACTTCACACACAAACATACGCATACACAGCTTAATTAAAACAAACGGAAAGCGCCTGGGGCTGTACTGACAGGAAGACAAATTTTCCAGGATATTCAACCCCCCCCTCCCCCCTCTCTCTCTCTCTCACTCTCAAAGCAGTCCTTCACCACAGATATAATGTAACACTCAAGATACAGTGCTTCACCAGGTCTGTTTAGTTGGGGGAGAAAAAAAAAAGTACTGTATTATAATATTGTACTGGTGCATTTGCATACTTCTTTCAAACAAATTAATGTTTTTACTCTCTCTAAGAAAGTGGATCTAATACAATCTGAATAACATCAGTGCTTATTTAAATTATTGCAATATTCGATATTATCAATTACAGTACAAGTCCATTGAGTGCACACAGATTTTTAATTGAAAAAGTACAAAAAACTTATTTTTCTATTAGCTGATTTTAAAAAAGTTAAATTTTTAGAATAACGTTACTATTCAAATTTTAATAATATTCTTTATACCTCAGTTCTCATTCATGACTAATTTGAAATTAATTAGTTTTTAAAATAATTCATGTAATTCCTAACATTTAATTTTTCCTCCCTCTCTCTATGGGAACTTCCACTAACATAATATTTACAGTAGCTAACTGATTCTACAAATACCCCCACCTCTAACACTGACTTTAACCCAACTCTAACCACTGTAACCTGAAGCAAATCTTGTGGTATTTCAAAAGAAAGAATGCATTAAAAAAAAAAAAAAAAAAAAAAAAAAAAAAAAAGTTTCTATCCTTGTGGGGACATGCATGTACTACGAACATGCCCATGATCTCTTCCCACACACAGACACACACGCGCACACACCACGCGCACACACACCTCTGGTCTCGGTCTCTTGAGGTTGCTCGTTTTTCCTTTCTGTTCCATCCAGGCTTTGTGAAAAAGTGATCCAACCCACCCGAACATCCTGAAAGTCCTGGGTTCTCATTAATCAGCTCAGATATTTAAACCCAGATTCAATACGAGTGTATAGAGGAGAGTGACAGACAGAGAAATGGAGAGCTGTTTGCTGACAGGTAAGAGAAGTGCTACCCATAATCCTTTAAACCCATCAGCAGATGGCCCACTCCCTCCCACTCTCTATTCCTGTGTAAAAGGGCAGAACAGGACAGATTTTCATGACCACATACACTGGACACTGTTCTAAATGCACCCCTTCAGTATCTTCAAGTGGCATGGCAACAAACATTCAGAAAAGAAGGAGAAATTGCATGATCCAAACATTCAGCAACACCACACTGTCTGTATGTCTGTCTGTCTAAATCTGTGTGTGTGTGTCTGTGTGTGTGTGTGTGTGTGTGTGTGTGTGTGTGTGTGTGTCTCAGTTTGTGGCTCTCTGTCTGTGTCCATGTCTATCTGTTATTCTGTCTTTCTGGCTCTCCCTGACTGTATGACACCATCTGTCTCGCAGCCCTGTCTGTATATTGTTGTGTCTCTCTCCCTGACTGTATGTCTGATATCGTCTCTCTGTCTGTGTCACTCCCTGTCTGTCCGAGTATCTCTCCCTACTGTGTGTCTAACATTTGCTATATCTCTCTGTGTGCCTCCCCATGGTTCTGCTCTTTCAGGCCTCCATAAGGTCAGGTATCTCTCTGGAGATCATGAGGGTATAAGTATCTGTGTTTGAGATCAAATGAGCTTCACACAATAAGCACCAAACTGAAAGCTGTCGCTGAAATCCCCACTGTGTGTCTCTCTCTCTGATGAAGATTTCATGTCTGTCACTTCAACTGTACAAGTCACTCGCAGACACAGACATGTAGAGGCACAAAAACTGGGGCAAAATCCCAAACTGCTAAATATTACTTTATATTGGTCTCAGTAACAAATACATGATCAGGAAATTATCAAGAATTAAACAGATAGATAAAGTTACTTAGTATGTGATATCCTTTGATTTATTAAATGTTTAAGTTTTGTTGATAAACTTACATGCAGCTTTTTACAGAAAGAATGGAAAATGTGTTCACTCAATGGTAATGGCTTCACACTTGACGAGTAGTTAAACTGTTTCCTAGTTAGTTTGTGTTTAATGTGTGACCAAATACTCTCTATTAGGGCTGTGATTTAAAAAAATAAAAAATAAAAAATAATAATAATAATAATGTCGATACAGCAATATATCGCAATATTAATGTTTGTGATATACTACATTAATGTTCAGCTCAAAATATGTTTTTACATTTTAAATGGGGTATAAACTACAATCTTGTAACATCCTGTAGATGCTGCAGGTCCATGTTTTCACTGTGTTTTTTTCTGCCGAATTATCAACGTGATGTCAAGTATTAATACGACTCTGACTGTACAGTGACTTGTACTTCAGCTGTTTTTATTTCAGTGAACCATTTGGAATAATGCAATATGCATTGTATCGCAATGTATCGTGATATAATCATATTGTGACCCACATATCGCATTGTGAAGTTCTTTGTAATACCCACCCCAACTCTCTATAAGGTTCAAATTTGGATTCTTACCAAACCAAAACATGAGCCTGATGGACTTTCCACTGTGAACACAAGCATCGTCTTGTTGAATAAGAACATTCGATGTGACCTATTCTCTTAATACCGGATAAGGAAATAGGGATTTGCTGTCCCTTTAGAGTCTTGTAAATTTCAGAACAGATGCAGTTGGCGTGACAAAGACCAACTATGTGATTTCTGACCGCAACCCCTGCATTATGTATTACTTTTTTGGAGCAGATTTTCTCACTAGTTTTCCTTGGGACTCAAGACCAGATATTGTAGATCTCTACCTGTAGATATCTGAGGTGACAGCACTAAGCACTACGCTTTCCCACCTGAACAACCATGTCAAGTCAAGTCAAGTCAGATTTATTTATATAGCGCTTTTTACAATGGAGCATTGTCTCAAAGCAACTTTACAAGTTTAGATTTCTCCTAATAACTACGTCCAATCTCAAATTGAGCAAGCCTAGGGCGACAGTGGCAAGGAAAAACTCCCTAGTTCTAGGAAGAAACCTTGGGAGGACCAAGACTCAAAAAGGGACCCAACCTCCTTGGGCGGCGTAGATGATAAATCTAAGAGCGAACTAAAGTCATGGAGTCAAAGTTTGAATAGAATGTGAAGTATTCACATCGACATTAAGTGGCCGGGGTATGATGATAAATCTAAGAGCGAAACTAAAGTCATGGAGTCATGGTCGAATAAAATGTGAAGTATGCACATCGACATTAAGTGGCCCGGGGTATGATGATAAATCTAAGAGCGAAACTAAAGTCATGGAGTCATGGTCGAATATAAATGTTGAATTATGCACAGTGGAGCTCCATCAGATGTACATCATGTGTGGGGCCGGAACCGACGGAACACAGCTCGGAGAGAAAACAGAAAATGTAATTAGTTATTGATTAAGAGCACAGTGTCTATTAACAAATCCTGATGCCATGTCAATCACTGATGCCAAGTGTAGCATTGAGACCCCGGCAGCATTAGCTATAGCAGCATAGCTAGAAAGCTAGAAAGAGGAGAACTGGAAGGAAAACACAGCCAAGAGGGATCACCATGAGACATTGGCAACCCCACGAGCGGCAAGAAAGAACAGCAACCCAACGTCTCTGATCACCATAAGACTCTTTTATGACTATGAACCCCCAGCTTCTGCCCTTATTCTAAGGCAATGTTGCATGAGTCAACGATCACGAGGACCCAAGCCTAGTTCAGCCAGACCGCCCACCCGACACTCCCGGCAAGCGGACAAGGCAGGCAGGCCAGACATGACTTCAGACTCCGGCCTCAGCAACCCAAACCATGCAACCTGGTCTAAATCTAGTCAAAAGCCTGCGTAAATAAGTATGTCTTTAGCCTAGACTTAAAACTTTGGAGGGTGTCTGATGCACAACCATGTGACCCACTGGATTTATTAATAGTTAATTATTCAACACCAATAAAATAAACCATTTAACAATTATTAGATAAATGCAATTACTACAGAAATAACGGATGCAAGTTTCTTTATTTCTGTCTCAGAAAACAACGTGGCATTTACATGCCCGATTGACTTACAGTGCAGAAACTACAGTGTTGTGTGCATGTGTAGTGTGTGCAAGTACTGGTATGAGAGATGGATAACAATAATCCTTACAGTGGAATGTAATAACTAGTTACCAGGCTTTGATAACAGACTAGAGATCTGCTGACATCCAGCATTTCATTAGCAGCCATCAATTATTCATACACACACACACACACCAGTCTGAACTATAAAAGGAGCATGCATCCGGTTGCCATCTACCGTATTTTACAGCTGTCCACCATACCTACACACTTGCACATACCTCACACACTCACACACACACACACACACACACCAGTATTAATGTAACATGTTAGGACTCAAGGCCACACACGGACACACGGAGTCTATAACAGAATTTACCCGTGAACTCACCTCACTGCCTGCCGCCTCCCAGATCTCCTCATCTCACCATCACCATGGAGAACATAAACACAGTGCACACACCACCAGCGCTATGGCGTTATGACACACTGCCACCAGCTCCACCAGCTTCCCCCTCGCTCTCGCACACAAACTGCTCGCGCTGTCAAAACACTGTGCTCACTCGCTCTTCCTTAGTAACAGCCCCCCATGAGGGGACCCTCCTCCTTCTATCGCACACTCTATCCTTCGTCGGCAGAAATAAATATTTCAACCACAAAAGCAGCTCTGCTCCTCCTACCTACTCATACTATCTATCTCGCGTGCGTGCGTGCGTGCCCTAAAAGATGTTATACGTTCATATTATTAGAGCAATAAAAAGCAAGTACTACAGCTGTAACATTCAGGCATACAGTGAATAGCAATTCATTATTCATTCACTAGAGGGAGCAGTGATCTGACAAGACTCCATCACAAACTACTGTACAGTACTAAATATGTGTCATTATTTTTTACATTACTATTTTGACAATATGTAGTACATAGTTTGTGACAGAGTACTACTACAGGCAGCCCTCAGCATCTGAGGGGATTGGTTCTAGGAGTACACACGGACACCAAAAACTGTGAATGCTCCAGACCCTCATAAAATGTTATAGTATTTGCATATAACCTACACGCATCCTCCTGTGTCCATCTGTAGATTGCTTACAATACCTAATACAATGTGAATGGTATTAATCGTTGTTATACTGGAATGTTTATTGAATAATGACAAGAAAAAGTCTGTACATGTGAACGAAAGAGGCATGAGGTGAGCTGGAGCATATGAATTGCCAGTTAATTCAGCATTTATATGGTTTATTTTGTATGTGAAATGGAAAAATTGCTGCATAGTATACTGTGATGAGTCAAAATTTTAAAACCAAACACAGATGAATACATGAATAATAGAAATACCAATATAGACAGTTACATACTGCTTACAGAAACTGATTAGCACTGAATAAGTAAATAAACTATGTAGTGTGTGTGTGAGATAGTAAACTAGCTATGTATCTGAAAGTAGGTGTGTGTGATATGCATCATCTACAAAAATATATTAATTCTTGTTTTAATGCCTCGTGTAGCCAGGTAGGATAGACTACTGCACATGTGCACTGAGTGCATGCAACATGCTAGCAAGTCGAGTCAAGCACCACAGATCAAGCTAGCATTCTACTGAAGAGCGCATGACTGACGTTAAAAGGAGTGAACAAACTGCACCAAAAGACAAAATACAGACACCACCATCCCTGCAGTCTATGATGTCAGATTTAATTGATTCATAATTACACATGTGATAGTGGTTTGGCTTTGAAAAGATGGATGTTGGTCAAAAGATGCCCATCAGCAACCTATATTGGACATTGTTAAAGATAGATCGACACGTAACTTAAAGTCAGAGTCAAATTTATTTCTATAGCGCTTTTTACAAATCCCAAATTAAGCAAGTCTAGAGCGACAGTGCCAAGGAAAAACTCCGTTATAAGGAAGAAACCTTTTGAGGATCAAGATTCGAAGAGACCCAACTTCCTTAGGTGGCTTAAATGATATATACAAATATTTAGTTTGTAGAAATAGTTACAGAAGTAAACAAAAGCTGTAGACTAATATTTTAGACAAAATGTAATATTATGAAAAGTATAATAAAACTAACACAACAGTGAAAAGAAATAACATATTCAATAAAATAAGAAATAATATGCACATCGGCATGACTTAGTCCAGTACACAGGGTCACTGTAGGATCGTGTGTCCTCAGCAGAATAACCATCATGCAGAATATGAAGACTAGGACAAATTTCGAGCGTCAGCTATCCACAAAAGGTTTAAACCAGCTAAGCACCAGAACAAAAACACACTCAGCAAACCTTAGCACAATAATTCTGCAAAGAAGTGCCTTACGACAACAAAAGCTATTACATTGGCGAAAGACACGGTGCCAATTTAGGAGGTTGAGAGAGATGGGCTATTTAATGGATAATTAATCTAATTATCGTTATCGACAACATCCCAGAAAATAATGAGATATTGTGCACACCTGAAGTCATGATCACAGAGTGAATGCTAATAAACTGGAATGAATCATTCTTCATAAAAATTACACATACTGTACAAAACAAGCACTCACGCTCATCATACTTAGATGGATACACACGTTTGCAGTATTAAGAGCCTATTAATTCTGTCAGAGTGAAAGCTGACAGGCTGACCTCATTTTTCTACAGGAACACATTCTCCAGAGAGAACGCACGCTGGCTGCAAGGTGCTGCTCAGTAACTGGGTTATAAACACAACGAGGAGGAGGTAGACACCGTTACTACACAATCTATAACAAAACCGTGTTCAGTGTAAACTGATCCACAACACTGACAAGCAGCATCATACTCCTGTTTTATAAAAGTCGAATACAGGTTTGAAACAGGTAAAAACTGGCTATACTGACTTATCAACATGGAATGAACACACTATAGATTTCCACTGGAATGGGAAAAATATTTGGGTTTATATTTTGAGTCACAAAAAAAATTATACTTTGCAAATTTTGAGTTGTATTAAATAATTGATTTTGTGGCTACACAAGGACCCTGCCCGAAAAGGACATTGGCTTAACATTACCATAGCCACATAGTTTTTTTTGCACTACTGTAATGTAAACGTAGAGGGTATTTGTTACTGATACCGTTTGACTGTTTTGATTGTTTAAAGCCAAAAATACATTGACAGACAGCATTACGAACAACACGGAAGATCAGCCAGATGAAACTCAACGAGTGAATGTGAACCGGTTTATCCAGAATTATACAGATTAGGGGTGGCATACAAACGTCATTTACAGCTTGTTATAAACAAGTTAAAAGTCATACACACAAACACATCAATCAAGTCTGAACAGTCTCTAGAACATACGAGAGCTAAGGAGCAACTAACTACTTTCTCATACATTCACACCCCAATAACTGACTTCTGGTCTTTAACTATTGGAAAGCTCCCTTCTTTACTTTAGGTAGTAAAGAAGGGAGCTTTCCAAATACAGAATTTCAAATACACAAATGTCAAACTGGACAGATGCTACATAAATGATTTAAAACCAGTTACAACACTCTGCTGAAATATTTCCTAGAACAGCTTCACTGAGAAAATTTGTCCTGTCACTGCAGTCCTATACAGCTCAGGGAAAGAACAGTTCTGCATGGCTGACAGAAGACTGCCTCTTCACCACCTAACTTCAACTTGTGGGTGAACTTTGAGTGGTCTTTATGACATCACGTACATACCGTTTGGTTCCACAGACTTTAATGTCTACCCGACTAATAGCTACCTGCACCCTTAATGTCACTGTCACTCTCCACATACTTTCTGTCCTCCATCTCTCACCTGAACTCTCTCTGGAACCCTCTCCAGCTGGACTCCGTTGCATGACCTCTGGCGACGCCGGCTTCCAGTCCTGGTGGCTTTTTTTATTCTCCTGCGATGCACAGCTTTGTTTGCTTCTTCAACACGCTCTTCTGCCTCAGCTTTGCTCAACTCCTGGGCTTTCTTGAGCAGGCTGTGGATGGACAGCAGCACCAGTGTGAACACTACGTACATGATCTTCGTCCTGACAGGCAGCTATGCTCTGAGCAGGCTGAATCCAAGCGAGGATATTCGACCTGCTTTTGTTCCACAGTGAGAACCGATCTTCAGGTACAAGTTACTGGAGGTAACCTCAGGAACCCTTGACTGAAACAAGAGCTTAGCATCCAGAGATCAGTTTACAGTTCTTAGCCATCGCCAAGTTTATTTAGGTTCTTCTGGAGTACTTGTAACGTCGTTCTACAATGTCCAAATCCAGATTTCGCTCTGCATAACAACTGCTAATGCTGATTTAGTGGTTATAAGCCACAGGACAGCTGTCCCTCAAGTGACGTTTGTTCAGGGCAGCATCTACACAGCGCTTTATAGCTCATGTTAGTTGTGTCTTGCTAACCTGATTAAACAATAATCTCTTTGGAAAACTGATATGAAGAACTGGAGTCCAAAGTGCTACATGTCCACCAGACACGCCTTCACCTGAACTCATTAAGTAACCGAGTCAATGAGTCAAACATGCCAATTAAAATGCCACATCACCCTGACCCTGTTTGTGAAAGCATTCTGAAGAAAGAAAAAGCTTCTCTTGCTACATGTCCATGTCCAGACAAGCAATGTCCAGGTGCCTCATCATCCTTATCCTGATTCTCCTTAACCTGTCCATCGGTCAGTGCTACAGAAGCAATGACTGTATATATACACACACAACTCCAAATCAGAAAAAGTTGGGACAGTACGGAAAAACAGTGATGAACATTTTCTTTGACTTTTATTTCATTGCAGACAATAAGAACAATATGAAATATTTCATGTTTTTTTGGGCAAATTCATTTCATTTGTTAATAAACATCCATTCCTTCATTTCAGGCCTGCAACACATTTAAAAAAAAAAAAAAGGTTGGACAGGGCAATTTAGGACTAGTCAAGAGGTATAAAAAACAAAAACAAAACAAAAAAACCTAAATAATGATGTCATGTCAAGAGGTGATTATAATCATGATTTGGTACAAAATCAGTATTCACAAAACGCTGAGTCTTTGAGGAGTAAAGACGTGCAAAGAATCTACAGTTAATCAAACAATGTGAGATCAACAAATGAGAGTATAAACTGTGTGAAATTTATGAAGGAATATTTGGCAGGGTGTATATTTACAAAAAACACAAACCACCAAGCGTTCAGCCATACACGGCATTTTAGACCGCTGTAGGCCTAATTGGTGGCACCATTTGTATTTGTAGGAAATCAAAGCTAAAAACAATCATTTCACCTGTAATGCTTCATATTAAATTACGTAGCACCAAAATAACTACATGTTTGAAAAACGTATAAACATTTACATTTTAGGATTTTCTTAATCTCATCCCCGATTGAACATAACATAATTTCCACACAGGCAGATTTCCAAATCTACAATGCCAATAAATCACTAAGGTGTGCCTGAGGAAAGTATTATCATCCTCTCTTCATAAACATAAGCACCCGGAGTTCACAGGAACTTCACTGGACTAAAACTTACAGGTTCCATGATCAGATGTGACAAAAAAAAATTGAGCCTTTTGGCAATAAAGTGGAGTACTTGCAAATCTACAAAATCATCTACACACACCTGTACATAGACATTCATATAATTATTTACTAAGCCAACAGTATAGCAGCAGCACAATGCATAAAACCATACAGGTATGGGCCAGCATTTTCAGATAATGGCCAGATTCACCATCAAAATGTGATCTCAATTATTTTGACCTTGGCATCATTGCCAGATTGGTTGGTTTGAGTATTTCTATAACTGCCAGTCTTCTGAGAATTTCACATAGTCTTAAGACTTTACTCAGAATGGTGCAATAAAGAAAAACCTTCAGTAAATGGAAGTTCTGCATTGGAAATGCCTTGCTGATGAGAGAGGGTAACTGTAATTGGCCAGACTAGTTTGAGCTAACAAAGGCCAGATAGTCAGTCTGTACAGTTGTGGTGGGCAAAAAAAGCATCTCAGAATTAATAATGTGTCAAACCTTGAGATGAGTCGGCTACGACAATGAGGCCCTACCCAGCATTAGCATAGTGCTTTTAATGTACATGGTAACACGTAATAAAAAGATTACAAGTTATCGGATGGGTATTATTGGTTGTGGTAGCTGCTACTTTAAGGTATTTACTGTACCTGGAACTGCTGTCATTTAGTGATATAAGGCTGTACTTTATGCTCTGTGACAGGTTTACTCTTTCTGTCCACAAAAATGTGGTAAGATACAAATGTAGGTCAGGATTCTTTTTTCTTGTTTTTTTTTTTTTTGAAAGTTCTAGTGATTGTAATGTCATTCTACTCCACACTGCTGAAGATACACACACAAAATGTTAGAAAACTGTTTTCTTTGTTTGTACAGAGACTCTTTGGTACCCAGGTTTAGACTTGAAATGAGGTAGAACAGTCTGAGCTGCATTTATTAATCTACAGACCTGTGAATGACTGGTGGACATGTCTTCAAGCATTCAGATATTCAGATCCATATACTGTAGTGAACACCAAGCAGAAAAAGGCTGTCTATTTGTTATTAACAATAATTTCTATATATTACAACCTAACAGATCAGATGACACAGCCAGTTTGCCCAGTAAATAATAATTATGTTACATAATATCAGGGTGTGTTCAGTGTGGACGTGCTCTGCTTTTATTTGGATGTTGATCAGATCAAATTGGGTGGCACTCGGGCGGTCATTACTCCCTTACCCAACAGATACTGTGATTTTATTATACTGAATGTGATATGACTGTTTTATGATGTTTTTATTACTGGTAGGATTTTTTATTGTTTGGCCTCTCCACCTTTATGTCTGGTGTAACCTTTGTAGTGCAGCAGTGATTTAACTGCGTTTTGCTCTGCATTCAAGTATTTAAAGCCCAGCCACAAATTATCTTATCAAATATATAGTTTGTAGGTTCTTTCCCACATTCTCTGAATTTGGTATCTGCCAATTAACCTGCCAGACAATACTTTGAGCACACTTTAAGACATGTTTGCAGGAAGAATAGGACAAATAACACCTGAAACACTTCAGTGTTGCGAGAAGGAATGACAACATTACAAAGTGGTAAACGCTTTACTGTTACAACTTTTTTTTGTAACGTGTTGCAGCCTTGAAATGCAGGAATGGATGTACAATATATTAAAATGTAATCAAGTTGACCAGACAAAACATGAAATATATTGGGTTCATACTGTCTGCAATGAAATTTCAGACAATTAAATTAATTTTATTTACATATTCCATATTGTCCCATTTTTTTTCTGATTTAGGGTTGAATTACGTTTCAATTTTAGGAAGATCAGAAAAAAAAAAAATGTAATACCCCAACCCCATGCACACTTGCTCACTCCCCCTCAAGCTCACACCTGACAGGACATTTCAACCGCTACCACAGTGCCAGCAGCAGATGCCATCTTCCTAAACTGTACAGGGCACAGCCTGTTCTGGAAACAGCGAAGATAGGTGCCAGAGCACTTTGAATAGGTACTGATACAGTCCAAGCGCCAACCTTAAAATTATCACAACTGATGAACACTCCGCGCTGGGGCTGGAAATGGCCGAAACACTTTATATTGTTCGGATTAATAGGATGCAACAATCTTAAACAATAAATCTTTCTAATCTGCAACAAATTACATGCCAGCCAAGAATGAATCCAGGACTCTGCAGCAGAACCATTAAACTTGCCCTCTATAAAATCTGATCAGTAAGACATTAGTTAACCTGCTCAATCTTGAATTTAAACCAGCCGCTAGTTTGCTCAGACAGGGTATTTCTAGTGCCGGTCCCAAGCCCGGATAAATGGTGAGGGTTGCGTCAGGAAGGGCATCCGGTGTAAAACATTTGCCAAATACAGTATGCGAGTTCATAATAATTTCACCACCATATAACCGGAACGGTCGCGGCCCCGGGTTTAACAACGACCGGCCACTGGTACGGTAGCAAACAGGGCCAACCACGGAAATTGGACTACTGTTTTGCCGAAGACGAAGAGGAGGGAGGCGTGTGAGGAGACGGAGAGAAATCAGGAGGGGCCAGAATATAGCACTGAGCGTAGCAACCCTAAATGTAGGGATGATGACAGGGAAGGGTAGAGAGCTGGCTGATATGATGCAGAGGAGAAAGGTCGATGTTTTGTGTGTGCAGGAGACAAAAGTGGAAAGGTAGCAAGGCTCGAAGCATTGGTGCAGGGTTTAAACTGTTCTACCATGGTGTGGATAGGAAGAGAAATGGAGCTGGTGTGGTCCTGAAGGAGGACTACGTAAAGAATGTTGTTGAGGTGAAAAGGGTGTCAGATAGGATAATATTTCTGAAGCTGGAAATTCAGGGTGTAATGTTGAATGTTGTTACAACAAGTTGGCTGTGAACTAGAGGAGAAAGAGAGATTCTGGGGGAGTTAGATGAAGTGGTCGAGAGCATTCCCAGGGAGGAGAGACTGGTGATTGGTGCAGACTTCAATGGTCATGTTGGTGAAGGTAATGAAGGAGATGAGAAAGTGATGGGCAGGTTTGGTGTTAAGGATAAGAACCTAGAAGGACAGATGGTGGTGGATTTTGCAAAGAGGATGGAAATGGCTGTGGTTAACACATATTTCCAAAAGAAGGAGGAGCATAGGGTGACCTATAAGAGTGGAGGGAAGAGCACACAGGTGGACTACATCCTATGTAGAAGAGGTTGATTAAAAGAGATTGGTGATTGTAAGGTAGTGGAAGGGGAGAGTGTAGCTAGGCAGCATCGGATGGTGGTGTGCAGGATGGCTCTGGTGGTGAGGAAGAGGAAGAGGACAAAGGCAGAGCAGAGGACCAAATGGTGGAAGTTGCGAAAGGAAGAATGTTGTAAGGAGTTCAGAGAGGAGCTGAGAAAGGCTTTGGGTGATCGGAAAGAGCTTCCAGACGACTGGATAGTAGCGGCAACAGTAATTAGACAGACAGGTAGAAAGGTACTGGGTGTGTTTTCTGGACAGGCAAAGGATGAAAAGGAAACCTGGTGGTGGAACGAGGACGAAGTGCAGGAGAAAGAGGTCAGCGAGTACAAGGAGATGCGGCACAGGACAAAGAGGGAGGTAGCAACGGCCAAGCAGAAGGCCTACGATGAGTTATATGAAAGGTTAGACAGTAGGGAAGGAGAGAAGGAGTTGTATATGCTGGCGAGACAGAGAGATAGAGCTGGAAAGGATGTGCAGCATGTCAGGGTGATCAAGAATAGAAATGAAAATGTACTGACAGGTGAGAAGAGGGTGAGGGAAAGATGGAAGGAGTATTTTGAGGAGTTGATGAATGTAGAAAATGAAAGGGAAAGAAGGTTGGATGGCTTAGAAATTGTGGAACAGGATGTAACAAGATTAGCAAGGACGAAGTGAGGAAAGCTTTGAAAAGGATAAAGAACGGAAAGGCAGTGGGACCTGATGACATACCGGTTGAGGTATGGAAAAGTCTAGGAGGGCTGGGAGTGGTGTTTTTGACTAGGTTATTCAATGGAATTCTGGTGAATGAGAGTAAGCCTGAGGAATGGAGGAAAAGTTTACTTGTACCGATTTTTAAGCAGAAGGGTGATGTACAGAGTTTTGGCTCTTACAGGGGCATAAAGTTGATGAGCCACACAATGAAGATTTGGGAGAGAGTTGTGGAAGCTAGGCTCAGACAGGAGGTGACAGTGTGTGAACAACAACATGGTTTCATGCCAAGGAGGAGCACCATGGATGCGATTTTTGCTTTGAGACTGCTGATGGAGAAGTATAGAGATGGTCAGAAAAAGCTACACTGCGTCTTTGTGGATTTAGAAAAAGCTTATGACAGGGTGCCAAGGGGGGAACTGTGGTGGTGTATGAGGAAGTCTCGATTGGCTGAAAAGTACGTTAGATTAGTGCAGGACATGTATGACAACAGCGTGCCAGCGGTGAGATATGCTGTAGGAGTGACAGATAGCTTCAAGGTAGAGGTGGGACTGCATTAAGGATCAGCCCTGAGTCTGTTCTTATTTGCTCTGGTGATGGACAGACTAACAGATGAGATCAGACAGGAATCGCTGTGGACTATGATGTTTGCAGACGACATTGTGATCTGTAGTGAGAACAGGGAACAGGTAGAAGAGAACCTGGAGAGGTGGAGGTATAATCTGGAAAGGAGAGGAATGAAAGTCAACTGTAGTAACACAGAATACATGTGTGTAAATGAAAGGGAGGCAGGTGGAACAGTCAGGCTACCGGGATCAGTGGTCACAAAGGTACAGGAGTTCAGGTACTTGGGATCAACTGTCCAAGGAAATGGAGAGAGTATAGGCAGGATGGAGTGGGTGGAGAAAAGTGTCAGGAGTGCTGTGTGACAAAAGGGTCGCAGCAAAAGTGAAAGGAAAGATTTATAAGAGAGTAGTGAGACCAGCCTTGTTGTATGGCTTAGAGACAGTGGCACTGACAAAGAGACAGGTAGCAGAGCTGGAGGTGGCAGAACGTAAGATGTTGAGGTTCTCTTTAGGAGTGTCCAGGATGGATAGGATTAGGAATGAGAACATCAGAGGGACAGCACAGGTTGGAAAATTAGGAGACAAAATTTGAGAGGGAAGACTGAGATGGGTTTTTGGACATGTTGCAGAGGAGGATAGTGGATAATTTGGTAGGAGGATGTTGGATATTGAGGCGGCAGGCAAGAGACCCGGAGAGGAAGACCAAAGAGAGTTACATGGTTGTGGTGAATGAAGATATGCAGGGAGTTGGGGTGAGAGTAGAGGACGTGGAGGACAGGGAGAGGTGGAAACTTTTAACTCGCTGTGGCGACCCCTGATAAAGGGAGAAGCCGAAAGAAGAAGAAGAAGAAGAAGAAGCAGCTCAATCTTGAATTTATTTTAATGTAACAAACTATTTTTTGCGCAATAACTCAGTAGCAAATAACTCAAAACTAAACAAAGTGATTTAAATAAGTAAGCTTTTATTATGAATTTGATGACAAAAATATTGAAATAGCATAAAACTGTTTTTTGTGACAACAGATATTGTAGCCCGACTCCATTTGGCATCAATAGGACTGAAGGGGTTAATGACATTATAGATACTCACCAACTGGACTTTGTATTCTATAATTAACAGGGCACTCATTCTCCAAGAATCAGCACCTCCTCGTATTAAGAATATGCATGCTAATAGAGCTAATCAGAAAGGAGGCAGAGTAGTGTTTTTTTAATAAGATGTATTTCAGTGTTTGTTTTATTACTTTATATTTCATCAACAAACACAAGGTTAAATTTATTTACGACGTTACATCAAGACTAGTCATTGATATACACTCAAGTCTCAATTTAATTTGACAAAGGTTTGAATTTTGATTAAAATTTTGTCAGCCATGAAAACCAGTGGGTAACTGAAGTCCAGAACGGCACATCTAAGGCAACAGGAAGATATAGACAGATCCTGGAGAGTGACTTAGGGTGCACTCACATTAAGCACGGTTGCCTGAACCGGGCCAGAGCACGAATGGGGAGGGGGGACAAACACGCACTCACACTAGCCTCACACAGAAACGCGCTCCGGCACGCTTTCGTCATCAATATGCTCGCTCGTGCAGCACACTTCATGGTTGTATATATGATCGGGTAATCACATACGTTTATGCCGTTCTTTGCTTTCGTTTTGTGCGCGCTGTGCAGCTGCCTCCGTAAGCACCAGATGCCGAAAAATAGTTCATCATCAGTACTTTTATTATAAGGCTTATTAGGGTTGTGTCTCAAATAGAAACAAAAAGTCACATAGTAAGTACAAGCATAAAGTCCGCTGTGCACCCGAAATACAGCGCATCGCATAATCAATGCACCTTATTATAAGGTCTATTAGGGCTGTGTGTCAGCACGAACAAAGAGAAATAAAAGAAGCCATGTGTAAGTATAAGCATAGAGTCCGATGTGCAGCACAAGAAGCCGGAACACAGTGTGCTGCATTATCAATGCACCTTATTATAAGGCTTATTAGGGCTGTGTGTCAGCACGAACAAAGTGAAATAAAAACCCATGTATAAGTATAAGCACAGAGTCTGCTGTGCAGCATAAGAAGTCAGAACACAGTGGCTGCATAATCAATACACTTATTATAAGACGTATTAGGGCTGTCTGTCAGCGCGAACAAAACGAAACCAAAGAAAGGCACAGAAGTATGTTATTACCCGATCACATATGTACAACAATGAAGTGTGCTGTGCTGTGTGAGCGCGTATGTGATGACAAAAGCGGGCCGGAGCACGATTCGCACTCATACTACAAACGTACTGTGCTGGAGTCCAGCGAACCGCGCTCTGGCCCTCCTATTTCAAGCATCCGATTCGTGAAGCGGGCCCCGGCGCGATTGGGAGCACTCACACTAGCCAAACAAACCGCGCTCGAGTACCAAACGCGCCCGGGTGCGGTTCGAATTGCCTAGTGAGAGTACACCCTAAGATTCCTGGCTCTGTGCTGCAAAGCACATCAAGCAATTTAAGGAGACTGAAGTCTGATAATTTGGTTGTGCGTCATGGCATAGCAATCAAAAGAACATTAAACCACACGAATCATAAACATACCACCAGAACTTAATTCAATAACGCCATAACTCAAAATAAAATATGATTTTAAAACTCTCATTGATACTTTTCTAATCACCACCTCAGTACAGCGCACTCTCACAACATCCACATCAAAGCAAATCAAAGTCTTAAAAGAAAACATGAAGAACACTTAAAGATACACTACAGAGACAAAAGTCCTGGGACACACCTCTTAATCATTGAATTCAGGTGTTTCATTCAGTCCCATTGCCACAGGTGTACAAAGTCAAGGACCTAGTCAAGCCGTTTGCCTTTACAAACATTAGCAAAAGAATGAGCCATTCTAAAGAGCTCACTGAATCCGAGTGTGGTCCTGTAATACAATGTCACTGTTGCAAGTCATTTCATGAAATTCCTTCTCTCTTAGATATTCCACGTACAACTGTGAGTGATATTATTGAAAAGTAGAAGCATTTAGGAAGCACAGCAACTCAGCCACAAAGTGTCAGATCACAAAGTTACAGAGTGGGGTGACCGCGTGCTGAGGGGCATACTGCATAAAAGTCACCAACGATCTGCTTAATCAATAACTGCAATGTTCCAAACCTCCTCTAGCTTTAACATCAGCACAAAAGTGCTTTATGCATTGGTTTCCATGGTCGAGCAGCTGCATTCAAGCCTTACATCACCAAGCACAATGGCAAGCGTTGGATGTAGTGGTGCAAAGCATGCCGCCACTGTACTCTGGAACAGTGGATACGTGTACTGTGCAGTGACAAATCACATTTCCATATTTGACAGTCTGATGGAGTTTGGGTCTGGTGAATGCCAGTAGAATGTTACCTGCCTGACTGCATTGTGAAGAGGGATAATGCAGTGGGGTTCTTTTTCAGAGCTTGGTCTAGGCCCCTTAGTTCCAGTGAAGACATTTTGGACAACTGTATACTTCCAAATTTGTGGAAACAGTTTGGGGAAGGCCCTTTTCTGTTCCAGCATGATTGTATCATATTACACAAAGCAAGGCCCATAAAGGCATGGCTGGATGAGTTTGGTGTGGAAGCACTTGAGTGGCCTGCACAGAACCCTGACTTAGGGTGTACTCACACTAGGCAATTCGAATCGCGCCCAGGCGCATTTCGTTTGACTAGTGTGAGTGCTCCCAAACGCGCCGGGGCCCGATTCACGAATCGCACTCGGCCTCGTTTGAAATAGGTGGGCCGCAGCGCAGTTCGCTGGACTCCGGCACGGTACGTTTGCAGTGTGAGTGCAATGGCACTCCGGCACGCTTTCGTCATCACAGAGGCGCTCAAACAGCACAGCGCACTTCATTGTTGTACATATGTGATCGGGTAATAACATACTTCTGTGCCTTTCTTTGGTTTCGTTTTGTTCGCGCTGACACACAGCCCTAATGCGTCTTATAATAAATGCATAATATATATAGATAATGCAGCTCACTGTGTTCCAACTTCTTATGCTGCACATCAGACTCTCTGCTTATACATGGCTTTTTTATTTCTCTATGTGCGCACTGACACACAGCCATAACAAGACTTATAATAAGTGCATTGATAATGCAGCCACTGTGTTCCAACTTCTTATGCTGCACATTGGACTCTCTGCTTATACAGGGCTTTTTTATTTCTCTTCGTTCGTGCTGACACACAACCCTAATAAGCCTTATAATAAGGTGCATTAATATGTATTTAATATGTGACTTTTTTGTTTCTCTTTGTTCGCGCTGACACACAGCCCTAATTAGCCTTATAATAAGTGTATTGATCATGCGATGTGCTGTATTTCGGCTGTCCAGCGGACTTTATGCTTGTACTTACTATCTGACTTTTTGTTTCTCTTTGCGCGCTGACACACAGCTCCAATAAGCCTTATAATAAATGTACTTGTTATGAACTATTTTTCAGCATCTGGTGCTTACAGAGGCAGCTGCACAGCGTGTACAAAACGAAAGCAAAGAACGGCATAAACGTATGTGATCACCCGATCATATGTACAACCATGAAGTGTGCTGCGCGAGCGAGGAAGGTTATGACGAAAGCATGACGAAAGCGCGCCGGAGCGCGTTTCTGTGTGAGGCTAGTGTGAGTGCCGGCCAGAGTCCCACCTCCCCATTCGTGCTCTGGCCCGGTTCAGACAACCATGCCTGAACCGGGCCAGAGCAGTGTGAGTACACCCTTAAAGCCCATCAAACACCTCTGGGATGAATTAGAACAGACACAGAGTCGCGCACTGTGATCCAACAAATGTGTCAACTGTGTTCTGGTGTGAATGGGCAAAAAGTCCCATAAACAGTCCAAAATCTTGTAGAAATCCTTCCCAGAAGAGTGGAGTAGCTGTAAAACTACAATAATGCATAAGGATTTAGAATGGTAATGCCATAAAAGCTCCTGTAGGTACAACCCCAAATCAGATAAAGTTGAGATGGAGACAATTTACTAATGAGGTTTTTTAAAAAAAAAAAAAAGGTTGAACAATGTTGAAATTCTTCCATATTCCTTGAATCATTTAATGATATTATGCAAATCCCTTCCAATATTTCCTTTGAAAAACATTGTAAACATTTCAGTAATATTCTTACACAGCTGTTGATAAACTGGAGAGCCTCTGCAAATATTTACTCCTGAAAGAATCAATGAAATCATGATTTATACCAAGTGATTACAATCACCTGTTGATGTCACCTGTTTGAAATCACATCATTGTTATTATTTTTTTTTTTTTTTACATCACTAGCCCTAAATTGCCCCTGTCCAATGTTTTTTGCAATGTGTTGCCGGATTGAAATGCAGGAATGGACAAATGAACAATGATGTAATCCAGACAAAACATGAAATATCTTGGGTTCATACTGTTTGCAATATAAAAAAAGGTCAAAGTAAATCTAAGAAATGCTGAATTTTTTTATAATTTATATTTTCCATACCTTTCCAACGTTTTTCTGATTTGGGGTTGTATAATGTCTAGGTGTCCCAGTACTTTTGTCGTTATAGTGTATATGGCATACTGAAGACATGGACTCCATGAAGTAGCCAGAAATTATAAAAGAAAATATGGATACCTCTTCCAAGTAGCTACAACTTGTTGAAGGTAGCTGGATTTTCCAGCAGGGCTATGATCCAAAACACATTGTCCACATGTAAGCATAAATGATTCATTGACCGTAAAATGAAACCTAAAATCTCACTGAGAACTGTGGGCTGAGCTCAAGAGATTCTGTATTGAGGACAGTCTCAAGCGTTAATCGAAGACAGCTCAGCTTTGTTATGTTGGCATTATTTGTTTGCCCTGTGGTGTAAAGACTATTATGTATTTTTCTCAGAAAAAAAACAACTTCAATTATATGGTTAGACCTCTCTCAAGATTTTAATGTCCGAAATTTTTATAAACCATATTCAAAGATCTCAACAATTTTGGCGCCGACTGTAGCCACTCCTACACCACTCAGTGTGAGCTTGTGTCTGTGTGTGTGTGTGTATTTCAGGACTTAATTACAGTGTGAGACACATGGGTGGGGTGCACAGTAATCACAAGGCAGACGTTTACAAAGTTTTACCAGTCTGTGTGTGTGTGTGTGTGTGTGTGTGTGCGCACGTAACCATCTATCAAGTGTTTAAAGGCAATGGTATGCACATACAGTGGGGCAAAAAAGTATTTAGTCCACCACTGATTGTGCAAGTTAGCCTACTTAGAAAGATGAGAGGTACACTTCAACTATGAGAGACAAAATGAGAAAAGAAATTCAGGAAATCACATTGTAGGATTTTTAAAGAATTCTAAATTATGGTGGAAAATAAGTATTTGGTCAATAAATTTGGTTCAACTCAATACTTTGTAACATAACCTTTGTCGGCAATCACAGAAGTCAAACGTTTCCTGCAAGTCTTCACCAGGTTTGCACACACTGTAAATGGTATTTGGCCCATTCCTCCATGTAGATCTCCTCTAGAGTGATGGTTTGGGGCAACACGGACTTTCAACTCCCTCCACAAATTTTCTATGGGGTTGAGGTCTGGAGACTGGTTAGGTCACTTCAGGCCCTTGAAATGCTTTTTACGGAGCCACTCCGTATGTTTGGGATCATTGTCATCTTTGGAAGACCCAGCCATGTTCCATCTTCAATGCTCTCACTGATGGAAGGAGGTTTTGGCTTAAAATCTCAAGATACATGGCCCCGTTCATTCTTCCTTCAACACGGATCAGTCGTCCTGTCCCCTTTGCAGAAAAACAGCTCCAAAGCATGATGTTTCCACCCCCATGCTTCACAGTAGGTATGGTGTTCTTGGGATGCGACTCAGCATTCTTCTTCCTCCAAACAGGACAAGCTGAGTTTTTAACAAAAAGTTCTATTTATTTTGGTTTCATCTGACCACATGATATTCTCCCAATCCTCTTCAGGATCATCCATATGCTCTCTGAAAAACTTCAGATGGGCCTGGACATGTACTGGCTTAAGCAGGGGGATACGTCAGGCACTGCAGGATCTGATTCCCTCTCGGCGTAGTGCATTACTGATGGTAGCCTTCTGACTTTGGTCCCAGCTCTTTGCAGATCATTCATCAGGTCCCTCCGTGTAGTTCTGGGATTTTTGCTCACCGTTCTCATGATCATTTTGACCCCACTGGATGAGATCTTGCGTGGAGCCCCATATCAAGGGAGATTATCAATGGTCTTGTATGTCTTCCATTTTCTTACAATTGCTCCCACAGTTCATTTATTCACACCACCCTGCTTGCCTATTGTAGATTCACTCTTCCCAGCCTGCTGCAGGTCTACAATTTTCTTCCTGGTGTCCTTCGACAGCTCTTTGGTCTTGGCCATAGTTGAGTTTGGAGTCTGACTGTTTGAGGCTGTGGGCAGGTGTCTTTTATACAGATAACAAGGTCAAACAGGTGCCATTAATACAGGTAACTAGTGGAGAACAGAAGAGCTTCTTAAAGAAGTTGTTACAGGTCTGTGAGAGCCAGAAATCTTGGTCGTTTGTGGGTGACCAAATACTTATTTTCCACCATGATTTACAATTAAATTCTTTAAAAATCCATGTGATTTCCTGGATTTTTTTTTTGTTCTCATTTTGTCTCTCATAGTTGAAGTGTACCCATCATGAAAATGACAGACCTCTCTCATCTTTCTAAGTAGGAGAACTTGCACAATCAGTGGCTGACTAAATACTTTTTTGCCCCACTGTATAAAGCTGTAAATCTGTGAAACTACAAAACCCTGCAAAAATACATCTGAAAAAGAGTGAAAACTTTTGTACATGCCAACTGTAATGCTTTTTTTTAAACAGGGTGGTCAGGTGGTACAGCACTAATATGCTAACTCACCACCGTGGGAACTGGTTTGAGTTCCATAGTGCCTTCTAGCCTGGCCACGCATCACTGGTCAGAGAGAATCATTCCCCAGTGCTGTAACAGCGATCCCTATCAACCCTATCAATGGACTCGCATCATGTAAAGGACACGCGCTTGTGCCTGCGTCCTCCGGGATAGGTGCCGGATGAGCCCGGCCCCCAACACTAACAAGGAAAAGCAATGTTTAAATGAGGAAAATAAAAATTAGAAAGAACAAAACATACAAAAGAATAAAAAAATACAAAAATATGTTATACACATAATATAAAACTTGCACACAAAAAATATATATAACATATACATAACTGCCATAATTGCCATACACTGGCAATTGCAAAAAAACAAAAGAAAAAAAATTGTTACATACCGTTACATACTATAATCCATTCGTTTCTCTACATACTTTGTTCATCCCCTTTACTCTGTTCTCTAATGGTCAGGACAGATCAGGTATGATTTGGGTGGTGGATCATTCTCAACATTGCAGTGACACTGATGTGGTGGTGTGTGAATGTGGTGAGCTGGTTTACATTTTTGGTAGGTGGAATATTTTCAGTCCATCAGTGACATTGAGGTGTTTAATACCTCCAGCAGCACTGCTGTATCTGATCCACTCATACCTGCACAACACACACTAATGCACCCCCATCACATCAGTGTCACTGCAGTGCTCAAATAGTACTTGATCTGTGCTGGTCCTGATCATTAGAGAACAGAGTAAAGAGTAATAAAAGTATGTAGAGAAAGAGATGGACTACAGTATGTAACTGTAGAAGTACAAAGGGCTTCTATATGGTAAGTGGAACTGATAAAAATGGACAGTGAGTGTAGAAACAAGGAGGTGGACATTCGCTTCATGGATGTGGAATGGGCAAATCTGCAGCAAATGCATGATGCTATCATGTCAGTATGTTTCCAGCACGATGTTGAATCTGTGTCACAAAGAATTAAGGCAGTTCTGAAGGCATAAGTTTATCCAACTTGTAGTATCTACACGTACCTAATGAAGTGGCCAACGAATGTACAATGAAGTATAGAGTGGGGGCCAATGGTTTCAGAGCACTAGTAAAAATGCTTCTGTTTGCATTTTGCTTGAACTTAATACCATGTTTTATGATCGTAATGAGTGTTGATTGAGGCATGGACTACACAGGATTGGGTAAAATCTGATGACTCTTGCTATCCAACAAGATTTTACAATATTCCAAAGAGCATCTTGTGAATTTACTGAATGTTGGGCTTTCTCTGTCTTCAAATGCACCATAAATGCTTGATGGGGTTTAGGTCAAGTGACAGTGGAGGAAAGTCTGTCTGAAAGAACATTCTATCAATAAGGCATTTTCACTCAGAGAACTGCGGGTTTACTGCTCCCTAGAATGGTTTCACTGTAAACCCAAGAGATTTCTGTCAATGTACATGTACTGTAGATACGCTCACTAGCCACACTTAGATACTCCTGTTCAACAAATCTAATCTTCCATCTATCTAATCAGCTAAACACATAACAGCAACAGTATCTGTGCATTTAGACATGGTCCTGCTCAATTTCAAACTGAGCATCAGAATGGAGAAGAAAGGTAATTTAAGTGACTTTGGACGTGGCTTGGTTGTTGGTGCTAGACAGGCTAGACGGAGTATTTCAGAAACTCCTGATGTACTGGGATTTTCACACACAGTCAGTCATCTGTAGGGGAATGGTCTGGAAAAGACAAAGGGCTGTGAGTAGCAGTTCTCTGGATGAATATGGCTTGTTGATGCCAGGGGTCAGAGTAGGATGGCTGAATGTTTGAGCTGAAAGACATGCAACAGTAACTCAAATAACCACTCTAAGGCTGCAACAACGAATCGATAAAATTGATAATAATCGATTATTAAAAGTGTCGACAACGAATTTCATTATTGATTCGTTGTGTCGCATGATTTATGTTTCCCCCGCCTTATCATATCCGCTTATGTTACTTGCAGCACTTCGTCAACACTGGGGGAAAAAAATACGAGCGATTGAACGGAGCGAGGCGGTGCCGGCGCGGATGCGGAATCTTCAAAACAAGTTAGCGTTAAGAATTAAATAAATTATACAAATGAAACATGACCGGTGCAGAGAACAAGGTTCTGCTTAAGACCTCAAAAGTGCTGCACGCTTCACAAAACTAAAGAATGTGTAACATGCAAGCTTTGCATGTGATTTGACCTGGAACGGTAGCACCCCGGTGCTGATACAGCCCTCGAAACTGATGCTATGTCCACACGTAAACGGGTATTTTCCAAAAAGGGGGTTTTCAAATTCGTTTATAAAAAACATCCCATCCACACAAGCACTGTTTAAATAACAAACTTCGTCCACATGAAAACGCAAAAACGCGCGCAGTTGCTGTCAAGAGCAATGCCAAACCAGCAGTCCTATATGCCAGCAAAGCAGCTCACTCAACGACAACAGCGATGTACTATGCATACGAACATTTTCTCGCCATTCTTCTTCAACAACCACTTCGTTTTGAAAGCCTGTCCCACCAACGAGTCCGACCGGGTCTAGTCCAAAGTCGGCGACGCTGGGGGCGGGAACTGCTTCGTGGGTTTGATGGATATAGTAGTGACCCCTGTAGCGCATTCTGACGCCTCTGTTCTTCAGTGTAATGAAAAAGTAATAATTGTAAATTTATTTGTAGATTTGTAACAAGTTCGGTCAGCAGTGTTACAGCTGGCACTATTTTGGCTACGTCCGCTATTGCACAAAATCACCTCGTGTAAGCGAAGGAGATAAGGGAGCACAAATGACGTCACAAGCAAGAAACTCCGTTTTCCCAGTCCACACATCAACGCTGATAACGGAGTTTCTGAAAATCTTCACCGTGGAAGTAGTTTTGCAAAAAGTCCGTTTTCAGTGACCTAAAACGCCATTTTCAGTGGACGAACGGTCAAAACGCATAGAAAAAGCTACGTTTTTAAAAATACCCGCGTTGGTGTGGACAGGGCATGAAACAGGTTGCAGTGAGCTATGAGGATGAAGGGAGCTCAACAACAGCTCCTTATTCCGTTTTGAATTGAGGAAACCTAATGGTGCACTCGCACTATGCGAACGGGAATAGCAGGGTTGATGCTTATTAGCTGGATAATGACATGTAGTTAAGTGACAGATATCCTAAATTGGCCAGGCTAGCCAAGTCCTACTTATGCATTCCTGCTACTTCAACACTGTCTGAGCGTTTATTTTCTGCGGCAGGAAATATAGTCTCTAAAAAAAATATATATATATAAAATAAATAAATAAATAAAAATAAAAAGAGAGCCAGCTTTAGCCAGGAGCATGTTGACATGATAACATTTTTGGATTGCAATGCAAAATTCCTAAAGAAAGGGAGTGAATGGGTTTGTATGTAGGGTTTGCATTTAAGCACTTATTTTTCTTTATTATTTAATTTGTTATTTTAATTTATTAATACATTTAATTTATTATTCAATTATTGTAAGCACTTATTTGCTCTGTTATTCAATGTTATATTTCTGAATAAAGACATGGAAATGTTTTTTTATTTATTTAACCGATTCATCGATTAATCGGAAAAATAATCGACCGATTAATCGATTATTAAAATAATCGTTAGTTGCAGCCCTAAACCACTCGTTACAATCGAGGTATGCAGAATAGCATTTCTGAACACACAACACATTGCACCTTGAATCAGGTGTTTTCAGCAGAAGATCACACCACTTCTGCCAACTAAGAACAGGCAACTGACTTTATGATTCTCACGGGCTCACCTAAATTGATTTTGACATTTGACAATGTATCAGTTTGACCCTTTTCTTTCATTTAATCCAGTGCTTTTCATTACAAATCCAATAATCAGCCTTACACAGAGTGAAAATGTAAGTCAAAGGCTTTCCTCCAAAGTCACCTGACCTAAACCCCATCAAGCATTTATGGTGCATTTTGAAGACCGAGACAGCCGAACATTCAGTAACGTCAAACGATGCTCTTTGGAATATTGTAAAATCATGTTGGATAGCAAGAGTCATCAGATTTTACACAATCCTATGTAATCCATGTAGGGCTGTCACAATTATTACATAATCATCTAATTATTTCAGATAAACCCAATTAATTGAAATTATTTCAGTTATGTAGGACTACAGTAATTTACACAGTTATTAGTAGTGCTGGGCACTTCACCGGTGTTAGTTTCCTGTACGCTCTGCATTTTTCATATACCTCCATTTCGGTGCATAGCAAAACACAGCTCTAACAAATAGGCAGCAAACTATGTAATATTTTTTGCCACTAAGAGCGCTGCTGAGCTCCGAGTAGAACTACATCACCAAACAGCATGCTGGGTAAAGCCCGCTAGCCAGGAGCATAACTTACATCACAGCCAAGAAACAGTCTGTTAACAGCTGGGAAAGGCTTCATCAGAGTTCAGAGTAATGACTAGCCCACAGAATTCGGGGGTATGTCTTACTGGGAGCAAAAATACCTCAGTCAACAAAAGGCAAATCTCTCTTTAAAAGTCTCTCTTTTTTAAGATGCTACAGATTGCACAATAAAGTCTGTTTACATTCAGCAACTGTTTCATGCATTCCTTTAGTAACTGAAGCCTTCATTATTTACATATATAATGGATATTCGGCCGGTTTTAGTGTGATCAGCTTCAGACGGTCTAATATAACCGATTCTGTGCCGGTCAATTACACATGAACAGCACAGTGCTTTTACTAACTTTAATTCATAATCCAGTTCAGGTCAGTTCACAATTAAAATTTTTCAGGCACTGGAGGGTTTGTTTAAGAGATATGTTTAAGGTTTTTTTTTGCTGACATGAGGAGGAGGAAGCGTTACAGATTAACTGTTTTGAGTGCTACTTAGCTAGTCAACTAGATAGGCTCCCTAAATACAGCATTACTTATGATGGACAAGGGACACTAAGTAGTTAATGATTAATTTTAAACACAACCATGTCACCGGCATGGAAACTTCTGCAGCATGCTGCTTCGTTTACATACAGTGGGGCAAAAAAGTATTTAGTCAGTCACTGATTGTGCAAGTTCTCCTACTTAAAAAGATGAGAGAGGTCGGTCTTTTTCATCATAGGTACACTTCAACTATGAGAGACAAAATGAAGAAAAGAAAATCCAGGAAATCACATTGTAGGATTTTTAAAGAATTTAATTGCAAATCACGGTGGAAAATAAGTACTTGGTCACCCACAAACAAGCAAGATTTCTGGCTCTCTCAGACCTGTAACTTCTTCTTTAAGAAGCTCTTCTGTTCTCCACTCATTACCTGTATTAATGGCACCTGTTTGACCTTGCTATCTGTATAAAAGACACCTGTCCACAGCCTCAAACAGTCAGACTAAAACTCAACCATGACCAAGACTAAAGAGATGTCGAAGGACACCAGGAAGAAAATTGTAGACCTGCACCAGGCTGGGAAGAATGAATCCACAATAGGCAAGCAGGGTGGTGTGAATAAATCAACTGTGGGAGCAATTGTAAGAAAATGGAAGACATACAAGACCATTGATAATCTCCCTTGATCTGGGGCCCCACGCAAGATCTCATCCAGTGGGGGTCAAAATGATCATGAGAACGGTGAGCAAAAATCCCAGAACTACATGGAGGGACCTGATGAATGACCTGCAGAGAGCTGGGACCAAAGTACAAAGGCTACCATCAGTAACCGAGAGTATGCCGAGAGGTACTCAGATCCTGCAGTGCCAGGCGTGTCCCCCTGCTTAAGCCAGTACATGTCCAGGCCCATCTGAAGTTTGTCAGAGAGCATATGGATGATCCAGAAGAGGATTGGAAGAATATGATGTGGTCAGATGAAACTGAAATAGAACTTTTTGGTAAAAACTCAACTCGCCATGTTTGGAGGAAGAAGAATTCTGAGTTGCGCCATACCTACTGTGAAGCATGGGGGTGAACAGCATTTGGGGCTGTTTTTCTGCAAAGGGGACAGGACGACTGATCCGTGTTAAGGGAAGAATAAACGAGGCCATGCATTGTGAGATTTTAAGCCAAAACCTTCTTCCATCAGTGAGAGCATTACAGATCTAACGTGGCTGAGTCTTCCAGCATGACAATGATCCCAAACACACCGCTCGGGCAATGAAGGAGTGGCTCCGTAAAAAGCATTTCAAGCTCCCGGTGTAGCCTAGCCAGTCTCCAGACCTCAGCCCCATAGAAAATTTGTGGAGGGAGTTGAAAGTCCGTGTTGCCCCAAAACATCACTGCTCAAGAGGAGACCTGCATGGAGGAATGGGTCAAAATACCAGCTATAGTGTGTGCAAACCTGGTGAAGACTTACAGGAAACGTTTGACCTCTGTGATTGCCAACAAAAGTTACCGTATTTTTCAGGCTATAAAGCGCACCGGGTTATAAGGTGCGATATCAATGATCAACTTCTAACAGATCTATTTTCATACATAAAGTGCACCGGGTTATAAGGCACATGAAATGCATGAAACTCTTAAGTTCCGTCGGAAGCTCAGTTTGGTCTTCTTTACCTTGCACAGGGTGTCTGCTTGCTTCCTCCACTTCCGTACCATTGATTCGTTGATGCTGAATTCTCTCACAGCTGCTCTATTTCCATGTTGAACTGCGTGACTGATAGCGTTGAGTTTGAAAATGAATGAATGAATGCACATACCCTAATGCTGAAGCACAGATCGTATTACTCCGCGATGCTGCACACTAAGGTTGCCATAAGCTTCGCAACTTACCAAGGCCGTGCTAAAACATTTTGACAGATTTATGAGCGCCGTGTACCATCTACAATCGGGTCTAGGTCAGAAAGTACAACCAGAATTAATTCATACATTAGACGCACCGCATTTTAAGGTGCACTGTCGATTTTTGAGAAAGTTAAAGGATTTTAAGTGCGCCTTATGGTCCGAAAAATACGGTATGTTACAAAGTATGGAGTTGAACCAAATTTATTGACCAAATACTTATTTTCCAACATAATTTACAATTAACTTTAAAAATCCTACAATGTGATTTCCTGGATTCTTTTTCTCATTTTGTCTCTCATAGTTGAAGTGTACCTATAATGAAAATTATAGATCTTTCTAAGTAGGAGAACTTGCACAATCAGTGGCTGACTAAATACTTTTTGCCCTACTAATAATAAACCATGAAGGATCAACTTCGAAAACAATCAGATTAACGGATTTAATAAGACGTCTAAAACAGCATCACAGCACTGAATATGCAAAGTTTGACAAAAACAAAGTCAGAGGCTAAGTAGAGCATCTTTTTAAAAGTAGCATTCAGTTAATCTCGAACACATAGATAAACGCACAACTGCGCACACCGCTCTAGTTGGTAGATTTCTGGAACAAGCAGAATGTGAATTGGGTGTACTGAGTTGACTGCTGAGTCAATTTAAACTTGTACTTCATTAGTTGCATTCAATAAACTGACAATTAAATCGTTAGTCACAATTATTTAAATGAAAACTAACTGTCAGCTGAAGTCATACTGTGACTGGCCTACTTGCAACTATTATGAACTTCATAATATATAACTTTAGAAATGTATCGATCAATAAATTGATGTTTACATAATAGTGTAGTATATACATTCTACACTATTATGAAGCACAGGCCTACTAAAATAGTGGGGATGTAAAAATAAACAATTAAATCATTAATCAGAATTATTTGTACGACAATTTATCGTCAGCTAAAATTTCATGATCGTGACAGCCCTACGATCATTCCAGCTTGATCAACAGTCATTACAGCAAAATTAACATACCAAATAATAACTAGAAAGTGCAGTTCCTGCAGAAACTGCGAGTGTGTTGTGGCGGTGCTTGCCCCTGCGACGTGCATCAGGGACCGAGTATGTAGGTTGAAAATCGACTGTAGTCATTGGCCGTTTGTCAATATGCATACTTCTCTGTGCTTGTGTTCTTGTATACTAGTGAAACATGATCAGTCGCAGCCCAAGTACTGATTCATTTCTAAGGCCGTTTCTCAATCTGCGTCCTTCTCTGTGCTTGTGTAGTCGTGTACTTGTGAAAAGTCATCAGTCGCAGCCCAAGCACTGTTGCATTTCTAAATTTCCCTTCTAACCAAGTACGTGCCAAATCCCCGGATGTGTTCTCGATCCGGCCATATTACCGAGGATGCATCAGAGCAGACTTGTGCGGTCTTGAACAGCGAAATATCCCACAATGCATTGCCAGCTCTGTAATGGCGGATGAGAGGATTCCCAACTGGATTTATAATTTCTAAAGTAATACTGTTATTGTGTCACGAAATGAAGTTATAAGACTTTTTTAGGCGAGAATGTAGTTGTTTAAATTGCAACTAAGCGGTCAGTTTATCAGTCAAGAGAAAGCTTACATAAACTGCTCAGACGATTTTGGAGATGTGACGTATTTATTATGCATTATATTTATTATTTGTTCAGCCTGTATTCTAAATATCAGTTGGCTGATAAACATTGAAGTTCCAAATTAAATTCCTTTCTAAAACCAGGCTTGTTTGCTGCTGGCTTGTGTTTGGGAAGGTTTTTATTGATGCTTAAATGCGATCGGTCCGTTGGTACACGTACACTAAACTCTTCAAAGGACAGTAAAAGATCGGAGCACGTGTTCCATTACTGAGAGGCTTTATACGAGATGTTTTAGGATTTTATGTAGGTGTAAAAAGCAAACGATGTTGGCTCCATATCCAAGTACGCTGCTGTTCCAATTGTAGAATAGCCGAAGTGCATCCTCCTGTCATCTGGAGAATGTAGTCGCAAGTGTAACTTCCTACTCCAGACTTAGGAAGTATGCAAGTCCGAGCTTGGCGTACTTGGTATTGAGAAACGGCTGTAGTGTCGTCTTTACTGCATTTTATTTTAATCTCTACATGATTCTGTCATGCCGATGTACTAAAGTGATCTAGTCATGATGAAGGCTTCAGCTGCCACGTCTTTCCGGGTTTTAAAGGCACAGAGAACTGAAACGCACTGCGGCGTTGAAAGCTGTAAAGTGATTTAGCGCTTTCGTTTTTAGATTTTTCGCTGTGGTGTCTGATTTTGCGCTGTTGTATTAAACATATTGATGTAAATCCATACTAATGTCTGTAATTTCAGCGCCGAAAAGTGCCGAAAAGTGCCGTCTTTCATTGCGACCTGCTCCCCGTGTGTGGGCGTGGCCTGCGCGTGTGTGTGTGTGTCTGGGTCTCATAGGCGCCTGTGAAATCGTCACAGCCGTAGAATCTCTGTTTCAGACCTCTGAAAGAAACGGTCATAACTCCACAAATAATTAACCGATCGCTTATCTGAAAAGCTTGTGTGGGAAAGGACCCCTTGCTGATCGCTATGACATAAAATAGTGTGGATTGATGAGAAAGTGTCAGAGTTATGACAAGTTAAAAACACCTGAAAATGTAAAAACAGCGAACTCACAGCTCAGGCAAATATAATGGCAGTGAATGAGAGGAGAAGTAGTACCTAGTCGTGAACAAATCATCATAACTTGAAAAAGAATTTGTTTAAGGAAAAAATGCTTGGATGATTTATCGAAGGGGAAATATCTCTACCATTTGCAGTTTAAATGGAGGTTCTAGGTGAAAGTATCAGGGTTGTAGACATGTTTGTTCAATGAAAAAGTGAATTAATCGTGTTTGACTTCAAGGTACAGTGCCACACTCTAGCAGTGGCCATAGAGAATGAAAGGAGTGATTTTGAAAGAGTGATAGAAACTGTGCAATCTATGCGAAACTTGACCTCAGGGTTCTTGGTGAACTCACGTACGAGCATGCTGAGTTTCGTGTTTGTAGGTAAAAAATTAACCGAGTTACGGCAGTTTTAAAGAAAATCCCATGCAAGTGAATGGGAATTTTTTTTTCACACAAATGCGAGTGTGGCGTGCGAATGCAACAACATTTCTCTTAGCTATGAACAAGCACACTTCTCCAGAACATGCCGGACGTTTTGGTGTTTGTCCCGTGTTGATATCTCTAAAACTGTAGGAAGAGATACGTACCGAAAATCAGCAGGAAAAAAAAAAATCGAAGAACAACAGTGTGTTGCTTGCGCAACACACTAATAACTAGAAAGTGCAGTTCCTGCAGAAACATGCGGTGCATGCCCCTGGCGACGTGCATCAGGGACCGAGTATGTAGGTCGAAAGCCGACTGTAGTCATTGTAGTCACCTCAGGGTATGACATGTTACCTCAGATTACACCTGGGACCAAGCTTGCCAAATTTTGTGGCCGTAGATCGAAAACTGACTGAGTTACGGTCATTGGCCTGCTATGGGCCCCAGTGCCCAGCCGGGGTCCACAGGGGCCCCAAGGGCATCACATGTCACCTCAGATTTCACCCGGGACCAAGCCTGCCAAATTTCGTTGCCGTAGGTCGAAAACTGACTGAGTCACTGTCATTGGCCCGCCAGGGGCCCCAGTGCCCAGCCAGGGCTCGCAGGGGCCCCATGGGCATCACGTCACCTCAGAATGCACCCGGGACCAAGCCTGCCGAATTTCGTGGCCGTAGGTCGACAACTGACTAAATCACTGTCATTGGCCCGCCAGGGGCCCCAGTGTCCTGCCGGGGTCCACAGGGGCCCCATGGGCATCACATGTCACCTCGTGTTTCACCCTGGACCAAGCCTGCCAAATTGTGTGCTGTAGATCGAAAAACTGACTGGAGTTATAGGTCATTGGCCCGCCCAGGGGCCCCAGTGCCCAGCCAGGGGTCCAAAGGGGCCCCAAGGGCAATCAAGCAACAGAGGAGGAAACGGAAGCGAAGAGAAGAGAAACTAGCTGCCACATTTTTGTTGCTGTCGAATCGAAACTGCTGACTGAATTTCCGGTCCTGGCCCGCCAGGGGGCCCCAGTGCCCTGCCGAGGTCCACAGGGGCCCCATGGGCATCACATGTCACCTCAGATTGCACCCGGGACCAAGCCTGCCAAATTTTGTGGCCGTAGGTCGAAAACTGACTGAGTTGCGGTCATTGGCCCACTATGGGCCCCAGTGCCCACCCGGGTCCACAGGGGCCCCATGGGCATCACATGTTACCTCAGATTTCACCCGGGACCAAGCCTGCCAAAATTTGTGGCCGTAGGTCGAAAACTGACTGAGTTACGGTCATTGGCCTGCTATGGGCCCCAGTGCCCAGCCGGGGTCCACAGGGGTCCCATGGGCATCACATGTCACCTCAGATTGCACCCGGGACCAAGCCTGCCGAATTTCATGGCTGTAGGGCGAAAACTGTCCTGCCAGGAACCTGTGGTACTACGCAAACAATGAACCTAATAGGTCTCAGGAGAGCTGATCCAAACCATTCTGTGAGAATGACAGCTGCTCAGTGTGTGGGCGTGGCCTGCGTGTGCACGTGTGTGTGAGAGACAGAGGGAGAGAGAAAATGACAGTTACATTTCAAATCCACACAGCCATATGTTTCATGTAAAATCTCTGTGTCAGACCTCTCAAACAAACGGTCATAACTCCAAAAATAATTAACCGATCGCTTTTCTGTAAAGCTTGTGTGGGAGAGGACCCTTTGCTGATCGCTATGACAAAACGGTGTGGATTGATGAGAAATTGTCAGAGTTATGACAAGTTAAAAACACATGAAAATTTAGAAAAAGACAAATCAGAGTTGAAGCAATTATAATGGGGGTCAATAGGAGGAAAATCAATTCCTAGTCCCGAACAAACCATCATAACTCGAAAAATAATTTCTTGAACGATGAGATACTTTGATGTGTCATTAAGGGGAAGTATCTCTACCATTTGAAGTTCAAATGGAGTTTCTAGATGAAAATATAATGATTTTAGACATGTTTGTTCAGTGAAAAAGTGAATTAATAAAAATCCCTAAAATCTCAGTTTCAAGCGATTTTGGACCTGTCAAACAAATGATCATAACTCGAAAAATATTTAACCAATCAATTATCTGAAATGTTTGTGTGAGAGAGGACCCCCTTGCTGATCGCTTCGATATAAAATGGTGTGGATTGATGAAAAAGTCTCAAAGTTAAGACAGGTTAAACACAAATGAAACTTTGAAAAAAGCCTCCTCGGAGTTTCAAAAATTAACATGGCTGTCAATGAGGGAAGTTTTAGTCCCTAGTCCCGAACAAATCATCATAACTCGAAAAATTATTTGTTTAGCGATGCAATCTTTTGATGAATTATGAAGGGGAAGTATCTCTACCATTTGCTGTTTAAATGGAGTTTCTAGGTGAAAGTATCAGGATTTTAGGGAAGTTTGTTCAGTGAAAAAGTGAAATAATCAATTTTCCCTGAAGGCTAGAGTGCACACACTAGCTTCTGCCCTATTCAATAAATGGAGTGATTTTTAAAGAGTGATAGAAAGTGATCAAAGAGTGATATCTGTCCGAAACTTGAGATGATGGGTCTCGGAGAGCCCAGCTCCGACCATGCCGAGTTTGGTGTTTGTAGCTCAGAAATTGACTGAGTTACCTCAGTTTTTTTTTAAATCCCATTCAAGTGAATGGGACGTTTTTTCGCACAAATGCGAGTGTAGCGTGCGAATGCAACAACATTTCTCTTTGCTATCGACAAGCACACTTCTCCGGAACATGCCGGATGTTTTGGTGTTTGTCCCGTGTTGATATCTCGAAAAGTGTAGGAGGAGATACGAACCAAAAATCAGGTGGAATAATAATAATAACTAGAGAGATGCATTTCCTGAAGAAAATGCGAGTGTGGTTGCCACTCTGCAATGACCTCAGATTGCACACGGGACCAAGCTTGCCGAATGTCGTGGCCGTAGGTCGAAACCTGACTGAGTTACTGTCATTGGCCCACCCAAGGTCCACAGGGCCCACCCGGGGTCCATAGGGGCCCAATGGGCATCACATATCACCTCAGAATGCACCCTGGACCAAGCTTGCCAAATTTCGTTGCCGTAGGTCGAAAACTGACTGAGTTACAGTCATTGGCCCACCCAGGGTCCACCCGGGGTCCATAGGGGCCCAATGGGCATCACATATCACCTCAGATTGCACCCGGTTTACCAGCTTGTCCGAATGTGGGCCGTAGGTCGAAAACTGGTGAGTTACAGGATTTGGCCCACCAGGGTCCACAGGGCCCACACAAGGGGTCCATAGGGCCAAATGGGCATCCCACATATCCCTCAGATTGCACCCGGGACCAAGCTGCCCAAGTTCGTGTGGCCCTATGTCAAAAACTGACTGAGTTATGTTCGTTAACTTGGAATATCATTTCTATGGAAAATTCGGGGACTTTTGCGGGGCCCCCACGGGCCCCCCAAAGTCCGCCGGAGAGCACTATACAGCACACCATTCCCGACTTAGACCCAACGCATGACGCGGAACGGGGGTCGATATCTCAAAAAGCGGCGGGCAGTTGAAATGCGTCGAAAATCCGTGGAAATAATCATAATAATAATAATACTTTAGGAGTTCAATAGATGTGGTTGCCTATATAGGCAACCCACACAAACTAGAAAGTGCAGTTCCTGCAGAAACTGCGAGTGTGGTGGACGGTGAGTTACCCGTGGACGTGCACAGGGACCGAGTATGTAGTTCGAAAAGCTGACTGTAGTATTGTGTACCTCAAGGTATGACATGTTACCTCAGATTGCACTGGGGACCAAAGCCGCAAATTTCGTGTGGTCATAAATCAAGAACTGGCGAGTCACGGTCCACGGTCACGTTCATGACCTGCCGGGGTCCACAGGGGCCCATGGTGGTATCACATGTCACCTCAAGATTTTCACACGGGATAAGCATGCCAATTTATGGCCGTTAGGACGAAAAAAATGACTGGAGTTAGATCATTTGGCCCGCCAGGGGCCCCAGTTCCGCTGGGGTCTACAAGAGCCCAATGGTGCATCAATGCACCAAGGTCGAACGAAGGGACCAATGTCTGCCGAATTTAGTGGTTTAAATCAATTAAACTGACGACTTTACGTCATTGGCCACCAGTGGCCCAAGTGTCTTCGGGGTCCACGGGGCCCCATGGGCATCAAATGTATGTAGAGTTCGTTGGACGAAGCCTGGCAAATTTTGTGGCCTAGCTCGAAAAACTAACGGGTACGGTCACTGGCCCGTGGGTTCCCAGTGCCAGCCGGGGTCACAGGGGCCTCATGGCATCACATGTAACTCTCAGATTGGACCGTACACCACCTGCAAGTTTGCTGGCCATAGTTTGAAAACCGAATGAGTCCGGTCATTGGCCCGCCAGTGGCCAGCCCAGACGGGGTCAACAGGGGCCCCAGGCAATTACATGTACCTCCATTCACCAGGACAAGCCTGAGGGCCCCAATTTTGTGGCCGTAGGTCAGTAGGTCGAAAACTGGCCGAGTTTTAGTCATTGGCCCGCCTTAGGCCCCAGTGCCCAGCCGGGGTTCTCTGGGGCGTTATGGGCGTCACATGTCACCTCAGATTGCACCTGGGACCAAGGCTGCTGAATGTTGTGGCCATAGGTCAATAAATAACTGAGTTACAGTTTAGTAAAGCCATGTAGTAATTGTCATGTAATGCGATTCACATAAGAGCTGTCTGGCCCTTTAAGAGTGAAGGAGTCAGCTAGTGTGTAGTGAACAGTAGTGAATTGAGCGTTTCCGGCTGTGCCGGCCATGTTTTACTCTGTGCTTGTATGGATTACAAGTGATGTTATTTAACCGACAAAGATTGGACTGTTTAATAATGGGACAATATTTTACAGTAATGATGAAAGCCTTCATATTACACATATTGATGCAAATATAAGTTCAAAGAATCCGTATTTCATTGCGATGTGCTCTCCGTGTGCGGGCGTGGCCTGCGTGTGTGTTTGAATGGAACAGAACCGAGCGTGTCTGTGCTCTTCCTTCTTGCATTTCAGAGCTCTCAAACAAACGCTCATAACAGGAGAACTAATTTGGTGAACGACGAGATATTTGGATGTTTCATGAAGGGGAAGTATGTCTACCATTTGAAATTTAAATGGAGTTTCTAGGTGAAAGTATACTGATTTTACACACATTTGTTCCGCGAAAAGTCCGTGTACAAAGTGACTTTCAAGCGATTTCGGACCTCTGAAACAAATGGTCATAACTCCAAAAATATGTAACCAATCAATTATCTGAAAAGGTTGTTTGACAAAAGACCCCTTGCAGATCGCTAGGATATAAGATGATGTGGATTAACGAAAAAGCCTCAAAGCTATGACAGGTTAAACACAAACGAAACGCACCTCGCCATTCCCAATGAGGGACGTTTCAGTCCCTAGTGTCGAACAAATCGTCATAAGTCGAAAAATAATTTGTTTAGCAATGCCATCTTTGGATGAATGATTAAGGGGAAGTATGTCTACCATTTGCAGTTTAAATGGAGTTTCTAGGTGAAAGTATCAGGATTTTAGAGGCATTTGTTTAGTGAAAAGGTGAATTAATCGATTTTCCCTGAAATCTAGAGTGCGCACACTAGCTTCTGCCCTATTCAATGAATGGAGTGATTTTTAAAGAATGATAGAAAGTGATCAAATAGTGTTATCTTTCCGAAAGTTGAGATGATGGGTCTCGGTCAGCCCAGGTCCAACCATGCCGAGTTTGGTGTTTGTAGCTCCAAAATTGACCGAGTTACGGCAGTTTTTAAAGAAATCCCATGCAAGTGAATGGGACTTTTTTTCGCACAAATGCGAGTGTAGCGTGTGAATGCACCAACATTTCTCTTAGCTATCAACAAGCACACTTCTCCAGAACATCCTGGACGTTTTGGTGTTTGTCCCGTGTCGATATCTCGAAAACTGTAGGAGGAGATGCGAACCGAAAATCAGGTGAAATAATAAAAATAATATTTGGAAGAACAACAGTGTGTTGCTTGCGCAACACACCAACTAGAAAGTGCAGTTCCTGCAGAAACTGCGAGTGTGTTGCGGTGGTGCATGCCCCCGACCTTGTGCATCAGGGACCGAGTATGTAGGTCGAAAGCTGACTGTAGTCATTGTAGTCACCTCAGGGTATGACATGTTACCCGAGATTGCACCCGAGACCAAGTCTGCCAAATTTCGTGGCCATAGGTCGAAAACTGACTGGGTTACGGTCATTGGCCCGCTAGGGGCCCCCCATGGGCATCACGTCACCTCAGATTTCACCCGGTACCAAGCCTGCCAAATTTTGTGGCCGTAGGTTGAAATAACCGACTGATTTACATTCATTGGCCCGCCAGGGGCCCCAGTGTCCAACCGGGGTCCACAGGGGCTCCATGAGCATCACATGTCACCTCAGATAGCACCCGGGACCAAGTTTGCCGAATTTCGTGGCCGTAGCTCGAAAACTATCTAAGGTACAGTCATTGGTCCACCCAGGGGCCCCAGTGCCCACCCGGGGTCCTCATGGGCCCCATGGGCATGACATATCACCTTAGATTGCACCCGGGATCAAGCTTGCCGAATTGCACCCAGGACCAAGCTTGCCAAATTTTGTGGCCAGAGGTCGAAAACTATTTAAGGTACAGTCATTGGTCCACCCAGGGGCCCCAGTGCCCACCCGGGGTCTTCATGGGACCCATGGGCATGACATATCACCTCAGATTGCACCCGTTATCAAGCTTGCCGAATTGCACCCAGGACCAAGCTTGCCAAATTTTGTGGCCAGAGGTCGAGAACTATCTAAAATACAGTCATTGGACCACCGAGGGGCCCCAGTGCCCACCCGGGATCCTCATGGGTCCCATAGGCATCACATATCAGCTCAGATTGCACCCGGTACCAAGCTTGCCGAATTTCGTGGCCATAGGTCGAAAACTGACTGAGTTACAGTCATTGGCCCACCCAAGGTCCACATTGCCCACCCGGGGCCCATAAGGGCCTAATGGGCATCACATATCACCTCAGATTGCACCCGGGACCAAGCTTGCCGAATGTCGTGGCCGTAGGTCGAAACCTGACTGAGTTACAGTCATTGG